>JAQFXV010002078.1:0-11312 GCA_034694065.1 Camisia spinifer | reverse complement strand
CTTCAGGTTTATTGATTTTTGAATATATTAATTTTGAATTGATTTGACTATAATAAGATTCCCCTATTATATGATTCCTTAAGTTAATGGATTGATTTGAATAATACCATTGCAAAACTATATCCAATCCAAAGAGATGTCCAGCTCTGCGGACATTCAGGAATACTCAGTGATTGACTGTGAACTGCGATGACATTTGCCGGCGCTTCGCATACAACACAACGACTGATATACTGTCTGATGGCTTCTTCTCCGACTGGCATCATAGGTATGGGAGCATTGGTTGAGAGCCAATACGACTTATCGTTACGACTCGCGTAATTGCACACACTATTGAAGTCACAGAAGAGGAATGGCATTGTACTGAATCTCCTGAGACAAGAACCAGCAAAGCCTTGAAGAATAGATTGAATTATATGAATGAATAAAGTGTAGGAAATATAGTAATCGGAAAGATATTTATACCTAAGTCTTGGTTATGAGCCTTTTCGTTGCCTTCAATATATAGTAAACTATATCCGTCCCAAATCCTCTGCATATTCTGTGGACATTCAGGAGCATTTGATGACTGGCTGTGACGAACCAATAATATTCCCATCAAATAATCTCCACCTGACTCTCCGGGAGTGCCCGGATATCCTGGAGAACCTTTAAGACCCGGCAGACCGGGAGCTCCAATGGGTCCAGACGGCCCCCGATCGCCTTTAATCCCCGGTAAACCTGGAAGTCCTGAAAGTCCTGGCGGTCCTGTTCTTCCCATTTCTCCTTTAATGCCTTTTATTCAAACAAATTCATACTTTAGTTATCGATACTTTCACGAGAATAAATTATTAATACCTGGAAATCCTGGCGGACCCATAACTCCTTTTGGACCTTTGAAATTTATTTCAGATTATATAATATGAACTTATATTATTGAGATTCAATCTAATTGAATACCTGGTGGCCCGTAATCGCCTGGAGGACCAGTTGATCCTTTTTCTCCTTTTATTCCATCGACTAGTTGTGCCAGTGGTATAAACCCTTTATCACCTTTAATTTATTTATAAATATTAAAATCAAGTTTTCATTATTGAAACTGCGCTCCAAAATCTACAGTATGTTTCATTTATCATCAATTTTTAACTAATTCAACAATATTACAAAATTCAAATATTTATTAGAGCAAATTATGGGACACATGATTACCTCCTTAAGCACTCGAGTCTCGATATTTCAAAAAAAGTCAAAACTATCAAAAGTTCGAGTCAAAAATGAATAAACTCCAAAATGTCAAAATCCATTTCGAGATTCTGACAGTAAATCAATCCCTTTTTTACAAACAAAGAATGTCAAAAGTATATCAAATGCATTCTTTTAAGAATATGGGATTGAAAGGTTTGATAAAAACCACATCAACAGATTCGCAGTATTAATAAATTCAGACTTAATGTAGATTTTCAGTGAAGTTCTTAAACATTAAATTTGAGTCTTTACGGAAATGAATTGAAACAAAATACCTTTTGGTCCTCTTTCACCCTTTATTCCTAGAGAAAAATTCAAATTATATAATATAAAGACAAAAACTTTTTAATTTTTTTGAATCTATTTAAAAAGACATACCCGGAAGACCTGTAATACCCGGTAATCCATCTATTCCTCGATCTCCTTTAATGCCTGGTAAGCCGGGAGAGCCCGGATATCCTGCATTTCCTTTATCACCTTTTAAACCTGGAATTCCCGGAAATCCATCGCGACCTAAAGTTATCCAAAGATTATTTCAATTAAAATGTTTAATTCACTTTTGAATTATTCATTGAAAAAAATTTATAATGTAAGACCTGGCGGTCCCGGCAGTCCCTTTGATCCCTGTGTCTGACTCGGAGGTCCGGGAAATCCTCTGTCACCTAATATTTAAATAAAATACATAATTTTACATAATTTGCAAACTTTGATAAAAATGTTACTTACCTTTAAGGCCTGGAAGTCCTGGTAAACCATCATCACCTTTAATACCTTGCGGACCGGGACGTCCAGGTATCCCCGGCTGTCCGGGATATCCAGCATCTCCTTTAGGACCCGGCAGTCCTGGTGGAGGTGAATCTCCCGGCGGTCCTCTAAGTCCTGGTAAACCTGGAAGTCCCGGATCGCCTTTAGGTCCTGGAATGCCAGGTATACCATCGAGACCGGGTAGGCCTGGAAGACCGGGTTCTCCTTTACGACATATTTCTCCGGGGGGTCCCTCCGGTCCGACATCACCTACAAATATAATGAAAATTTTTGGAAAAACATTTCATATTTTCAAAGAGAAATAAAAAATTTAGGTTTTTACTAGTGTTGAAAAGAGCGTAAGCTAATTAATGATCATCGTAACTTACTATGCTCCGTTAAGCTTCGTAAGTTAATCATAATACTAATCTTAGTCACGAATAATAACGTGAATTTCGAAAATAATTAGTTCAAATATTCAAATAATTTGTTTCAAGTTGAATTTTTTTATCGAGTTATCCGGTATATACTTTTTAGCTCATATTGTGTAACAATGGGGGCTTATGGATTTGAGAAATCCGTCCGTCTGTCTGTCCCCCTCTTTTAGTAACAATGAGATATTCTTTCATTGTTAACAAAGGGAATTTTTGATTTATGTTAATAACGTTTATATATGTAATGATGAAATGTCAGTAATTGTTAATAAAGAACTCTATACTGATAATGATAGATAAAAGGTTCGTTATTCTTAATAATAGGTTCTTTGCTAATAATGATAAATTAAATGCCTTTCATTGTTAATAAAATGTTCTTCACTTATAATGGTGGATAAAATATCTTATTCTTAATAATGAATAAACTTTTACTAATAATCTATTATTATTCCGTATTAGAATTTCAGTTGATCGATAAAAATTAATTACTTATTCAAATTGTTAAATAAGTTTTTAAACTCTTTAGACTTAGTGAAAACTTTTTATTTATGATTACAAAAAATAATGTAATAAATTATAAATTGGTTAAATCCTAGCGCTTTTGACTTCTTTGAAAGTCTTCTTCAGGGATTTTAAAGCTTGAAAATAGTAAAATTCAAACTTTTTCAAATATTTAATCCTTTGCAATATGAGTTCATATTAATGGTCATTCTTGTTTAATGAATATTCTGATATTTATTTTTAAAAGTTTATACTGAGTTTCTTGTGTTGAAAAAATTAATTTGAAAACTATTTCAAAACCATTTTTGAATTTTAGAAAATTTATACCTGAATTATGAAATTTCATCTTAAAAAATCTTTTTGTTCTATAATTTTTATGAGTTTGAAATTGCAGTAAACTTGATATAAGCTCCTGAAAATTGACGCTCTATGTATTGAAACACAGATTTTGAATTTATATGACTAGCGATGTCGTCAACAATAGCTAAGTTCATTACTTGACGTTATTCGTGTTTCAATACGATAACTATACGGTTTTAAATCAAATACGTCCAAGAGCTTAGTTATTGTTGAGGATATCGCTACTCATATACTGTAGATCAAAATCTCAATATATTATAAAATTTCAGATTGATTTTCGAATGATTTATAGTTTTTTACTGAATAGCTGAAAATAATTAAACAAATCTATATTTCATGTTCACATATGTATAGAAAATTTTAATTTGAAAACTTACCGTCAAAAAGCAAGTTAATTAGGCTTAAGTAAATTACCGTAACTTATTGTAAACTACTTTCTTTCAACATTAGTTTTAACATAATATTTTAAATTTTTAACATATGAATGGGCGGATTCTAAAGTATCCTATCTCTCAAGGCTTGAAAAGTGAAAGGCTTTCGTTTGCGCTTCACTATTGAACGATAATTATTTAAAATAAGGGATATCAATAGATTTTATAATTAAATTAGAGTTAATTTTTTCAGTCAAGATGCGCAGAACATTTTCATGAATATATAGTACCAGCTAAATCAAAAAATGAAATAAGAATCTGAAAAACAGGTTAACTCGAGATAGGATACTCTAGAATCCGTCCATTCATATACTCAATTCATTCAAATATTTTCAATAACTTAAGCACATAAATACCTGGCAGTCCGGGTAATCCACTCAATCCGGGAGAGCCATCATATCCAGACGGTCCAATATCTCCCTTAAGACCAGGCAGTCCTGGAAGTCCATCATTACCGCGATCACCTTTAAGTCCTGGCAAACCTGGAAGTCCTGGCAGTCCCGCAATGCCTTTCAGTCCCTTTTCAGCTCTTTCTCCTATTATATTTAAAATTTGTTAGAAATTCGATTATTCATCCAAAAAGTATAAGATCAAACCTGGAGGTCCCGGATCTCCTTTTGGACCTATCATTCCTGTCAATCCGGGTAACCCTTCTATTCCTTGGGCTCCTTTTAATCCGGGCAGTCCTGGTAGACCGGGTATACCAAGTTCTCCTTTAAGACCAGGGAGTCCTGGGGGTCCGTCATATCCTTTGGGTCCTGGAAATCCTGGGTTACCAGGGAGTCCAGGCTGACCGGGTAGGCCTGAGTCGCCCTTTAAATGAATAAAATCAATTATAATCAATTATCTATCTTTATAATGTAGGTTTCATTACTTTATCGCCTTTAAATCCTGGCAGTCCGGGTAAACCGCTATCACCTTTCAATCCGGGTAAACCTGGCAGACCAGGTAAGCCATCCATTGCTTGTTCACCTTTTATTCCTTTAGGTCCGGGGAGTCCAAAACCCGGTAATCCAGGATCGCCTTTAGGTCCAGGTATTCCATCGAAACCTGGTTTTCCCGGTAGTCCTGGAGTTCCCGGTAATCCTGGTATACCTAAGTCTCCTTTCTCTCCTTGAAGAGCTGCCTCTCCGGGCAAACCGGGTAATCCTGGAGGCCCTGGATATCCCTGATCACCTTTAAATTAAATCATAATTTATATTATTTATTTATTATTATTTATATTTATATGACATAATTTTTATAGTTTATCTTTAATGAAACCATTAGTTTGCTCATAAACTTACCTTTGGGTCCGACAGGACCGGGACGTCCTTCGATTCCAGGCAAACCATCCTGACCTCTATCTCCTTTCAAACCTGGCATTCCGGGTAATCCATCCAAACCTGGAAGTCCTGGTAGACCAGGAATACTGTCTCCTTTTAAACCTAATAAAATATTCATTTATTAATTTAACAGTAAAAACATTCAAAAAAGATTCAAAACATGAATTGAGATTAAGAACAATATTATCCAATGATAAAAAGTTTGAAACCAATTTTCACCTTTAACTCCCGGTAGACCTGGAAGTCCATCCCTTCCCGATTGTCCTGGTTTTCCTGGAGGACCATCTAATCCTGGAAGACCTGGAAGTCCAGGAATACCACTATCACCTTTCAAACCAGGCAGACCTGGAATACCCGGTAAACCTATGTCTCCTTTGAGTCCAATTTCCCCTAAAAATTTAGTTAAAAAAGGTATTTGAAACACAACCGTAACATTAGTGACACATTTGAAATAAACCTTTCAATCCATCCCTTCCAGGAATACCGGGAAGTCCTTCGGGACCGGGATATCCTTCTCTCGCGGGTTCACCTGAACGAATATTCGTATTTTATTAAAGTTGATTTAAAAACTTGTTCCAATGGTCTCAATAGCTATACCTTTATCTCCTCTGAGTCCGGGCAGACCTGGTAAACCAGGGAATCCGATGTCACCTTTCATACCTATCAGTCCGGGTAAACCTCTATCACCGGGAGGCCCGTTTGGACCCGGTAAACCTTGATCTCCTTTGATCCCTGGATATCCGGGTAGTCCTGGCTGTCCGGGTCGTCCGATTCCGGGTAGTCCTGAATCTCCTTTCATTCCTATTCAAATTATATTCAATTACAATAAAAATTTAAATTAAATACAAAATCATTAATGACTTGTTTTTTCACTCATTAATGAGTTGAAATTGAATTCATATAAATACAAAATCGTTAACCTGGAAGTCCTGGCAGTCCCGGTAATCCTGAGTCGCCTTTAAAGCCTGCCTCTCCCGGAAAGCCCATCGGACCGATCACTCCTTTATCACCTTTATCTCCCGGTAGACCTATATAGAGATGATATTACTGTAGCTTAAAAATCCATTATTTGATATTTTTTATAAAACTCTCATTACCTCTAAAACCTGGTGGACCCGGAAGTCCATCCTCTCCTCGATCACCTTTTGCCCCTCTATAACCTGGTGTGCCATCTCTTCCGGGCGCACCGGGAAGTCCTGGTAGTCCAATATCACCTTTAATACCAGGCAGTCCTGGCAAGCCTGGCGGCCCGACTGGCATTACTATGTTTTCACCCTTTTGGGGAAGTCTTCCTATAACATAAAATTCATTATTTAGTTAAATGTTTGCAATGATTGAAAACAAACTGTAAGACCTGGCTCTCCTTTCTGTCCGGGCAAACCACTCAATCCTAGATCTCCTTTTTGACCAATGGGACCGGGAATTCCTGGAGCTCCGGGACGACCGATTCCAGGGTCACCTTTCATGCCTGGGAATCCTGGAAGTCCAGGCAGTCCTTGTAATCCTGGTTCTCCTGGAAAACCAGCGAATCCCTGAATAGATTTTTTATCGTTTTTAGTTTCCATTTATTGTTTAGAACTTAATGTTTAATCAATTATATTCTATTTTAAATTTACAGCCATTCATATAAAAATCAAATGAACGAGAACTATAACTAACACATAAATAATGAAATAGTTTTGATACCTTATCTCCTTTCAATCCTTGTAAACCTATGAGTCCGGGCAATCCGGGCGGACCCGGACGTCCATCAAGACCTGGTGTTCCATATGGTCCTACAGGTCCGGGTTCTCCCTTTTCACCTAAATATTTTCACAAAATTTGATAAAACGCAAACTTGAATTTAGTTTAAAGAGATTTATAAACCTTTGTGAGGAGCTAGCAGATCTTCGGGAATGACGGCCGCATCCCCTTTAGCACCAGGAATACCATCCCTTCCGGGCAGTCCTGGTTTACCCTTTGCAAAGAAATATCAACAGAAATTATTCATATCCTCAATCGAACTTTTATTTATCAACAGTTCAATACCTCATCTCCAGGAATACCGGGCAGTCCTGGTATCCCATCATCACCTCTAAGACCTGGAGGTCCAAGAGGTCCGCGCTCTCCTTTTTCTCCCTGAAGACCTGGTAAGCCATCGAAACCTCGATCACCCTTTTCACCTATATTTTCAAAGAAATTATTAAACATTTGAAATTATGTCAATTTTTGTTCAACCTTTTGATCCGGGAATGCATGACAAACAGGAGCCGCCAGTTTCACCTGAAATCAAAAAATTGTTGTTTTAATGAAATTCAAAAATAATTTAATAATCTTACCCTTCAATCCTGGAAGTCCTGGTAATCCCGGACGACCTGATAAACCGGGATATCCGGCTTCACCTTTAAAATTATTATCAAATATGAAATAATTGAACTAAAGTCCAGCCAAAAAAATTACAATTGAATACCTTTAAGTCCGGGCAAACCCGGCAAACCTGGAATTCCATCAATAGAATCACCTTAAAAATAATCAAATTATAGTGAATATTGTTTGATAATTATAAATAACTTTTAACATAAAAATTAAAAGTTGAGTGAATTGAAAGAATAAATGATATAATGAATACCTGGTGTTCCTCTTTCGCCTTTAGGTCCTGTGTCTCCCTTCTGTCCCGTGAGTCCATTTAAACCTGGACTGCCATCCAGTCCTATATAATAGTTTTAGACATAATTTTGATAAATTATTCAATAAATTAATATTGAGTGTTTCCAAATTGCTATACCTTTTGGTCCTGGTATCGAAATTCCTGGTATTCCTTTTGGTCTATTAATAAAATATATTAATTAAAATGCTCCAAACAATTATTGAATGAAACAATATATAAAATTCCTAAAGTACTGAATAATTCATACCCTGGTTCTCCTTTAGAGCCTGACAGTCCTGGCAAACCGTGCGGGCCCTGTAGTCCTGGCAGACCTGGTAGTCCTCCATCTCCTTTATCGCCTGTAAAGTAAACAAATTTATCGAAATTATACGATCAAATCAAAAACATAACTAATTTATTTAGTTTAATATATGCTAAAATTTTCATACCTTTAGGTCCTAACGGCCCTTCTCTTCCAGGAGGACCCGGGGTTCCCGGCCCTCCTGGTAAACCTGGTGGACCTCTTGGCCCAATTTCGCCTGATTTGAACGATTCAGAAATTTAAATAAAATCAATTTCTTCAAAACAAAAAATTAATTATACTATTAAATTACCGGGCAGTCCATCAGCTCCTGGCAAACCAGGAAGTCCTGGAAACCCTCGCGGTCCCTGAGGACCAGGTGGTCCGGCTCTTCCTTCGATGCCCTTTATAACAAATTTATATTAACAATTCTATCAATAATTCATATTAAAAATAAACTTTTTCTAAACTCATTCGTAAACTTTGTTAATTTGTTGTCATAAAATTGATCGGAATTGGTATTAGCATAAAATACATACACCGGGTGGACCGGGCGGTCCCAACAATCCTCTTTGTCCAGGAATTCCCGGAATTCCAGCGTCACCTTTAGCTCCTAGCAATCCATCCAGACCTGGAAGACCAGGTTCTCCGCGGTCTCCTTTGAAGCCAGTACTTCCTGGAGGTCCCGGATAGCCTTCTTTGCCCTTTTATATATTGATTTAAATGGATAAAAAAAATATTTTGAATAGAGTTATACTTAATTATTAGAATTTTCACTATACCCGCGGTCCGGGATGTCCGGGTAATCCTTTTTCTCCTTTTGATCCGATATCTCCTGGCATTCCCTGTTAGGATTTGAAATAATTGTTGTTCGAAATTTGTTTCATTAAGTAAATATCTTTTATTTACTGACCGGCATTCCAGGAATTCCGTCATATCCTCGATCTCCAGTTATTCCCGTTTCACCCTTTTATTGTGTAGAGAAAATCGGTTTAATAATTAAATTAGAGGATCCACAGATTTTGACAGTTAATAGTCGAACCTTTTGACCTTTAGGACCCTGTGGTCCGGGAGCACCAGTAATTACACCCGTTGAGCCTTCCAAAGCAGATCCTTCACAGTTCTTCCCTGGAAGTCCTTGTGAACCTTTTTCACCCATTTCACCTTTCATACCGTCGTAACCGATTCCCATATTTCCTTTAAATAAGAATAGAAATTATTTATTATATTAACTCGTTTTATTCAGAAATTGTTCATAAAATAGAAAACTAGACCTTTACTGTTTCACTTTTAAAAAAAATATTTTGTTCATATAATACTAGAAAAACTGCCTTTTTCTCTCATATCCCACTCCAGACACATTCAAATTCATTTATCGAACATCACATTTCCACTCAATCCAAATCATGTCTCAATATAATATAGTATAATATAAATGATCAATATTTTTGAAAAAGTGCTTTATCAAAAAAGGGCTAATTTTATAGAATAATCTTTAATAAAAACTTTATATCTTTCAAAAAACTAATGAGACCAATCTTTATTAGTTCAAACTTTTAGAACTTGAATTGTGATACAAAACTCTTTGTCTATATATAAGTCGTACTCAAGTAAAAAGTTACAAAAAATAAGTGATTTGAAATATAAATACTGAATTATAAAATTTGATTTTAATTTGATAACAGCGTTCAATAAAAATTTTCAAACATTCTTCAATATACATTTCAAATTACTTAATTTTTATATAGATTTTTACATGAGTACGACTCATATATAGACATTGAGAGCTCCAGTCATTTTAATATCAATGTATTGACACCTCAAGTCATCAATATAATAAGATTATTACAAACTTAATTTCATACATTTTATGCTAATGCATAGGCAAAGATAGCTAAAGCACTTTTTCAAAAATATTTATCAAATAAAGTTACAGTTAGTATACGAGCGAATTTTCTATCGCAACAGAAGTTGAATAATATGCACTCAAAATGCAATTAAAAAAAATTCTCATTCTCTGAATTCATTGAAATTGATTAATTTAACCAACCTTTAGGACCGAGCGGTCCCGTATCTCCTTTTAGTCCCTGACATGAAAAATAAGAATCAATTGCAAAACCAATAAAATATGAACATTAAATTCATACATAAGGTCCAATTGGTCCGGGATCTCCTCTGGGTCCTGGGACTCCATCTGAACCTGGCATTCCTGGTGGTCCCGGAAAGCCATCTCTTCCCGGTTCACCTTTAAGTCCTTTAAGACCTGGCGGTCCTATCGCTGGCTCTCCCTTCAATCCTAAATAATATTTGAAATTTCAATAATATTTAAGAATGAATATTAAATAACTATCAATTATTTTGTTCGATGTAAAACTTTAATACCTTTCACTCCTGGCAGTCCCGGTAAACCTGGAGGTCCATCAAAGCCATTAGAACCCGGCAGACCAGGTAAACCATCAGTTCCGTTACAGCCATCCAGTCCTGGAGGTCCTTGAGGTCCGGGTGGACCCGGTATTCCCTATGATTTATTTGGATTCAAATCAATATAAACATGAATTAAGTTAAAAAGTTCATATAAAACCAAACTTACGGGTATTCCATTAATTCCAGGAAATCCAGGCATTCCCATCTTTCCGCGATCACCTTTAATACCTCGGGGACCATAAGCTCCAGAATCACCCTTTTCCCCTTTATCTCCTATAAGCCCTTCCGGTCCAGCATGACCGGGCAATCCATTGGCACCAATAGGTCCGGGCAGTCCTGGCGGTCCCTAATCATTAATACATAGCAAACTATAGTGAGATATTTTGAAGCCGTCATCTAAATAGATGAGTCTCACCCGTGAGCCTTTCTCTCCCAAACATTTACAACCAGTTGTCGTACATCCGACACATGGCGTAGAATTTGAGCTTTGCTGATAAGAAGGATAGGACGGATACGATGGATAAGACGTTTGGTAAGCTCTCCTATATGTTTGCTTTAGTGAATAACAATATGATTATAATTCATTGACGGAGTCATAGAGAAAAATATAATTTTTTTAAATTCAACTATTTCAAGTTTTCATTTTAGCTCTAAGGAATGTCTAGTTGTCAGCTCTCAATCAACTGAAAAAGATTATTTATTTTCTCAAATTCAAGACTGGAATGCATTCAGTTTACTAGCTTTATAATTAAAATAAAAAGGGTTTAACGAATATACTTTTTATCTATAAAATTCATATCATATCAAATTGTGAATCTTTGTTTCTTATCGGATTCACTTAAAGGTTTGTTTTCAAGTTAGTCACAGCTAAAACATTACTTTCAATTCAAGTTTTATTCAATGAGTTAATACAAAAAATAATTCAGGTATTAAGAAGTGTTT
>JAQFXV010002077.1:0-11316 GCA_034694065.1 Camisia spinifer | reverse complement strand
AGCAGGAATCCCACGTAGACGGCGGCAGTTTGCAAGCCGCTCCCGATCTTGCTTTCAATCTGCGCTATATCCTCTCCCAGTGCGCCAATCGTGCCGTTGGCGATTGCCTGCGCTGCCGAGCTTGCTACGTTTGCATAATCGGAAAGCGTCTTTCCTGAGAGAACGTCGCCAATCTGCCCCATCACGCTTCCACTGCCGGAAGTATCGACAGGGCCGTTTATACCGGTGGTCCCCACGCTTACGCCCCCTTGTGTACTTGCGGCGTCGGGGGAGGATGCGCCGCCGCCAAGAAAGGCGCGATTGCGTTGCGAAGCGCCGTCAGGCGATTCTGTAAACCCGATTGAAAGACTTGTTTCGCCTCGCTTGCGTAAAGTTCCGACCGGGCGTTGATAATCCAGAGCGCCTTTTGATCGTCGGTGAGATCGCCCCGCGCCATGATGTTATCTACGCGGGCCTGTATACCTGTGATCGGGTTCACGGCGGTATCAGCCAGTACAAAGGCAAGGGCGCTGCTGCTGATCGTGGACGGGGCGGGTTGCCCATCCCATGATGCGCTCCAATATTGCTCCCCGATGATATTAGCGGCGGTAGTTTTATCGAGGTTGTACACCGTATAGTGCGTACCGTGGCGGAGGTTGTACTTTTGCACGTCCGCTCCGATCACGCCATACCACGACGTAAACCCGGCAGGGTCGGCGGGGTTCACCGGCCCGGCCGGGCCTTCGACATCGTTGAGATAAACGAGGAAGGAGGTTAGGCTTGCGCTCATACCTGCATGTTCCTTTCACCGTTCGTTATCTGCTCGTGGCCCCTGAAACCGTTCGCGGGAACCTCTCCGGTTTTGAGGGCGGGCGTTCCCGGCTTCACGCCCTGAACGAACAGGGGAGTCAGAGGGATTAGCTTAATTGGCGGGTTACTGGTCGGTGCTACCGGTTTGATTCGCGGGCCAGTCGGCCCCATCGCGCGAGGCGGTGGGGCCGGAACGTATTGTCGAAGGCCATTGGCAAGGCCGGGTACTGATCGCATAAGAATCTCCTTATGATGCGGGTTTGAGGGCTGCGGCGACGTTGGCGAATTGATCGGCGGACGCCTGTAGCGCGTTGTACTGCGAAGTTGCCTGATTGACTTCGGCCTGATTGTTTTTTCCGGCAAGCAAGCTAAGAACCGGAATCGCGGCTTTCGCGGTATCGGCCTTTGCCTGAGCATCTTTCCAGTTTTGCAAGGCACTCTGGTACGCCGCCGTCGCCGTTGCGAGGTTTGTAGCACCCGCCGCCTGCTGTCGCTGGTTGTTCGCGGTGTTGTTATCCTCCTGCATTTGCAGATCGGCTTGTTGCCGCGCTGCTGCCTGTGAATCGGCGAATTGCTGCGCCGTTTGTGCGCTCGTGATCGTTGCCGCCGCGTTGTTCGCCTGCTCCGTGATCGCCTCCTGTGCCGTCGCCAACGCCACCTGATTTCGTAGATCGACGGTAGCGCCCTGCTCCCGCAATAGCTCGCTGTATTGGTCGGACTTCTCCGTATTGCCCAGATCGTAGGTAGCGCCCTGCTCCCGCAATAGCTCAGACGCCTGCCCTTGTTTGGTCGTGAGGTCGAGCGTTACCGCCCCGAGGTTTTTTGCCGTCGAGACTGATAGGTTAGAATCGAACGTCGCGCCCTGCTCCCGTAGGAGTTCGGTTTGCGATGCGTCCGCCTGCTTAATGCCTAACTGCGTTTGCAGATCACTCTCTGCTGCCTGATTTAAAGCAATCTGCTGTTGAACCGGGTCGAGCGATGTTGTCGTGGTACTTGCGCTCGTTGTACCGCTAGTGCCGATCACATCCTGCCCGCTAGTGTCGGCGGTTGTGGTCGGCGCGACGGCGGCAGTAGAGAGTGCCGCCGTCGCTGCCTGCTGTCGCCGAATCGTTAGAAAGATCACGATTGCCGCGCCCAATATGAACAAGATAGGAAGGGCGTGTTTGCGAATATCTGGGGGAACATCCGCCGCCGCTCTTTCCCAGTCGATACCTTCGGTCATTACCAATACTCCGCGAGGATGCTATCGGTAGCATCGCCGCCCAAAAGATCATCGGCCCCACGGTGTCGTAGCGATCGGTGCGCCCGCGTCCCCATTGCGGACTTTTCCGGCAGATGAGTAACCGAAGGGGCTACGGGTGCAACGCCCCGTAGCCCCGCATTTCGGTACACATCTGCAAACCGGGAACCCTTATCCCGAACGTGCGCTTCCACGGTCGGGAGTATGTATGCCGGGTCTGGCATGGGAAACCCCTTTCCGCGCATTTCGTTATCACGGAATGCGCCATACGATCATCAGGCGAACGAGACAGAGGTATTCGTTCGGCCCTGCAGTGTGATAATTTCGCTGTTCGTGCCATTGATGAAGGCGTTGAACAGATTGTTAATCGACTTCTCGTTGTTCATCACGAGATAGAAGATGATGAGCGCCCCGATGTAGAGCCAGATTTTTGTAGCCAGTTGCATCGCTTATCTCCCCTGAAGGTTGGTGGTCGTCTTTGCGAGGCCGGAAAACAGGCTGCTGATAAGGTCGCTCCCGTTGCCGTCTGAGTGCGTCACGATGTAGATTGCGACGCTGATTGCGATGAAGGTCACCACGCTGTCGGCAAGTTTCAACCTGTCACCTCCCCCACGATGTCCTTCACGGCGTTGGATTTCCAAACGAAGTAGGCGAACACGGCAAAGCACAAAAGCCCCATTAGCTGAGTGCGCGAGGGCATAGAAAATGCCATAGTTTACGATTCCTTCCCACCGGACGTAAAGACACGAGAGAACCCGGCAATTCCCCCGTTCCGATCAAGGTAGACGAGTCCGCCGAGCAGGAGGACAACACAGCACAGGACGCGATAGCGGGCCGGTAACAGCATGATCGTTGCTGCCCCGGCCCCGGCCCAACCCGCCCACTTCCAAAAACTGCCGTTCACGTCGCTACAACCTCCAACCGAACACTTTGCCGACAAGCGCCGCCGCTGCGCCAATTGGCCCAGTGGCGGCAAGTGCGGCATAGCCGGTATCTGTCGCAACCTGCTTGATATTGCCGTTCTGATTGGAAACCGCCGCCCCGTAGCTGCTCGATGTTGTTCCGACGCCGCCCGTCCCCCCAACCAGACTCATAGCAAGGTTTGGGATGCCCGATGCGCTCGTTGATACCGCTTGCGGGCCAGAAACCGAAACCGTCCCCGGCTGCCCCGTTATCTCCTGCACAATCGGCCCCAGCCGCTTCGTGTGGTAAAGCCAGAACAGGAACGATGCTATTACCAAGATCAGAACTGCAACGAACTGGGGGGGCGTCCCGCCCCCGTCGCTCCCCCGCGCCATATGCGATACCTCCCCCGATACTCAGTAGAAGGGCGGCTATTGCCGCCGTCCCGACGATGCGTAACCCTCTCATGCTTGCGCCTCCTAAACCGTCGTAACGTCGCGGAGTTCTTCCACGATCACGATGCGCTTGCCGCCCGCGCCCATGTTCGGCGTGTTCGGGTCGAAGTCGATTTCAAGCACAAGGTCTTGCTGATCGCGCAAGCGAATCGCGTCACGCAGACTCGGCACTAGCGAGGAATCCCCGGCCCCGCGCATGAAGTCGAACAGGAACACACCTGCAGGCAAGGCGAGGTTGTCCAGATCGCGCTGATTGGTGTATGCGAGGTTCGCAAAGCTGCCCGATTCCGGCGTCGTAATCCCCGTCCATTTCAGGCGATAGTTCCGGTAATACTGGGGGGCAACCCGGTTACCATTGTTATCGAGGTAGTACACGATGTACCGCAAAACCGTGCCACCGTTGATCGGGATGAACTTATCTGTACCCGCCTGCGTGAAGGGGTCGGTATACTGTCGCACGATTTTAACCGGGGACATATCCGGCGTGATCGACGGGTCGGAGGCCGGAACCAAGAAGGTATCGACTTCGGGAGTAAAGTCCACCGTAACGCTTGCCGGGTCGATGCCACCCGCTGAGAACGTGTACAGGTCCGTTGCCGGGTTGCCATAGGACAGATCGACGTACATAGTCCCGCGCCCTTCGAGCAGGAGAAGAGACAGCAAGTCCTTATCGCCAAGCTGGGGCCGAAGCCGAATCGGAAATTTAACCTGATAGGTTGTCGATGCGGCGAGGGTCGGAGGGAGCGCAAAGACGCGGGCCGCGTTCGACGCGCCGTCGAACGATGCTACCGGGTTCCGGTAATCCTGTTTGTCCTGCACGAGATTCCACAGGAACATGCCAAACATATCCGTATCCCAGTAACTCGTTTGCTGGTTGCTGTAGAGCCGGATGCGCTGGAACGCGCTGTAGGGGGCGGGGATGCCTGCCGACGAACGCAGAGCGCCGACGGTGCTTGCCAGCGTCGTAAACGTAAGCGTGAGTACGCCGTACAGTGACGCCATATAGCCGGTGCGCTGCAGGTCGATGGTTTTTGTCTGGTTTGCGCCATACGTAAAGTTCGGGCTGATGATGTTCGCGCGGTCGGTTACTGCGCTAAACGGCGGCTTTTTTGTTGCCGTGTCTGCCATGGTGGAAAAGTGCCTTCCTACCGCGTTAGGCGGCTGCTATGACGGTCGAAAGCCCCGGTACCGGGTATTTCGCGCTAAGGGCTTTAAGGGCCACAATTGAAGTGATCGCCGTCAAACCAACGGCGAAAAAGTTGTAGGTAGAGACTGCCATATCAGCCGGTGCGCCCGGTATGGCAGGATGCTTGCGAAGCCTGCCCGCGAGGAACAACGCAAGCCCCAAGCCCATGAACCACGCGAACGGTTCGCCCGCGATTGTCACGCCCGAAAGCGGGCCGGTGTAGCTGCCTGCCCCCGGCGTATCTGTAACGGGCGCTGCGCTCGTCTGTGCGGGGGCTGCGGCGGTCGTGGCGGGTGCCGTCGAATCGTCGCCCTTCCATCCTCTCATTTGTTCTCCAATCTCGTGACGGTCGGGTGAGAATCCACGCCGCGCACGTACCACCAAAAGTTGTGACCGGTGACGGGTTGCTTTAGCGCCTCATCGGTGCATCCGGCAACCCGCTCGCGATCTTCCCGCATGGCAAGCTGAAAACAGGCGATTCGCTCTGCTTCGCTCATGCAGAACAGGGGAATATTTCGGGGGCGTTGGGCGCACCACACAACCGTGATGCCTAACCCCCGGCCCTGCATGAAGATTGCCTGTAGTGAGGGCGGGAATGTCATTGCCCCGCGTACTACGGCGGGGAGTTCGTCAATGTAGACCACCGTGTTTCGTCGCGCGAAAATCCACGAAAAGACACGCTCATAACTCTCTTGTGAGGCAAGATGCTCCGGTTTAGGGCGGTAGAGTAGAGCGTTATATTTGAGTGAGTTTCCCGCGCGGATAACCTCATCCGGCGTCCTGCAGAGTTTGGCCCCCTTCCATTTGAATTGCCCCTTCGGGTCGATTAAGACGATCGATTGCAGACGCAAGTGCCACAACATCCGCTCCGCCAGAAATGATTTCCCTGAGCCAGTTGTCCCAATGCATCCCGTCCGCGTCCCCAGTGGAGGGTACAGAACTGTGCTTGTGTTTGATCTGGGGGAGAGTGGTAGGATGTTCGCTGCCATGTTCGATTGAGTCCAAAAACGTCCGCGCCATTTGGAGGTAGTGCGCGATAACCTCATCCGTTGTCGAAGCCAACCATTTGTAGGCTTGTTGCGCTCCGCCCGCGAACATGATCTTTTGGGCGGCTGCGGCTTCGCTGGATTCGACTTCCCGCGCGATATTGTCGAACGTCGCGCGAACCCGCTGCTTTAGCGGAGATTCAGGGGAGGCGGCTGTAGTCGGCTGCGATACCTGCCCCCGCTGCTGTAGTGCCGCCCGCGTTCGGCGGAGGGCTTCCTGCGCTGCTCCCATGTTCTCCCGCCTCCTGCGCGGGCATAAGCGGCGCTGCCGCCGTTCGTAGTGCGTACTCAGTCGTAAGTCGCGGCCCGAAGATCATCACCGAGGCAATCAAGAGAGCGCCCCAGTTGCCGTACTTATCGAGTTGATCGCCGATGCCCATTTCCGACAGGATGCCCGCAAGAGGTTTCGCCAGCTTGTTGATTTCCGCGTCGGAAACATCCCAGTGAGGCCCGAGGTGCAAAGCGCCTTGCGCCATACCGAAAACCGTATCGAGCGCGTCGGCGACGAGGTTTTGAGAAACCGTCGTCTTTGGCCCGCCCTTCGGTTTCTTCGTCGCCGAGGCGGGTTTCTGCCCCGGTTCAACTACGCGAACAGGCTGTGCCACCACTGCCGCCGGTGCGTCACTTCCTGCGGCGGTTCCGGTTCCATTGGCGGTACTTCCACGATTTCCACCGCTTCCGCTTCTTGCAGGTCGGAGATTGCCTCCGCTTCCTGCTGCCGTTCCATCCGCCCGAGGGCGTCCCCCACGGTTTGGCTGAGGCTGTCCACCCGTTGTTCCAGCATCGACATTCGGTCGATTTCCGGCTGCGGGTCCGGTGGGGGTGCCTGTGGCATTACTATTACCGGCGCTACCACTACCGGGGCCGGGTGCGTTTCCGGTGCCGATGCTTCCGGCGCGGTTATCGTCACGGTTCCCCCCGGTTGGAGTTCCGTTGTTGTTTCCTCGTCCATCTTCGCTCCCGTCCCCGGTCATGGGTTATTGGCCCGCAAGCCGCGTTTTGATCACGGCAATATCGCCCTGCAGATTGGCGATGTCATTTTTCATCGTCGCGTAGTCGGCGAGGACGACCTGCACGTCATGCGGGAGGTTGAAGATGTTGAACTTCTTAACATCGGAGATAACGCCGTTCACATCGGCAACGTCCTGCGTTGCATCCTGCGCGGCCTTTGCTGCGTCCTGCGCGGCCTTTGCCTGCGCCGCCACGAGCACTGCTTGCGCTGCGTCTACTGTCGCCTGCGCTTCTGCTACGGGGTCATTCATGGAAACCTACCTTTCGTCAAAACCTGCCTGCATCGAGGCAAACAGTTTGCCCCTTCACAATACCAAAAAGGCAAACACTTTGTCAAGTGAAGCGTTTGCCTTTTTACGCTGACTGACTTAAAACATAGTTATAACGTTATGGTATTGACACGAGAAGAAAAGGAGGGTAGTATTTCGTTATCACGAAATAAGCGAGAGGGATAGGTAAACCAACATGGCAGGACGACCGAAAGACCCGAACAAGCGAATAAAGATTCAGCCGACTTTGCTACCCACGGACGTGGAATATCTGCAAACGTGGGGGGCGGATTCGTGGGGAGAGAGTGAGCGCGTACAGGAAATTATCGCGTTCGCGCGTTCGATGAAACCGGAGGGGCAGTATGGAGGAAGGCCAGTGGCGAAACCTCTCCGCGAGGGGAAAACCCGCCCCGCTGGAAAGCTGGAACTCAAACGTACAATCCGCGATCAAGCGGCGAGGATTGCGAAACTCGAAAAGCAGATCGCAAAACTACAGGGGCCGATATGAAAGAGCGATTAACAGCTACCATGATTGCAGGGCTGAAAATAATCACAGGAGATACACGCGGCTACGGATACGCGCACGGCAGAACCTTTGCGGTTCTATGGCAACGGGAATACCTCGAAAGGGAACCGGGCAGTTCCTATAAATACCGTCTGACAGTTTATGGAGAAGCAGCAATCAAACGCTTTGAGGAATCGCAGGTAAAAGCATCGCCGAAAACACCTGCTGAAAGATCGAAGGCATATAGAGATCGAAAGCGCGTCACGCAATCGCGCGAAACGCCAGCTGTGGATTGATGCAATATCGTGACGCAAACAAAAACCCCCGGTAATTAAGCCGGGGGTTTTCTTAGTACAGGTTTTTCAGCTTGATTTCGCGCCCGGTAGTTACATCCCTCGCCCGGCCCCTGCATCCCTGCTCAGGGTTATAGCGATTGAGCCAGAAGAGGATTGCATTCGCCTCATCTTCTCCGACAACCCAGAACCGGCGCTCCTGCCCGTTGCGTTCGCACCATGTAACCTCTATGAGTAAACCGGGGGGAGTTTTAAGCATGAAACCAATTACGCGGCATGAACGATGTAGGGAACCAATGCCGCGTTTCGATTAGGTTTCCTGCCGCGCGTCGAAACTTCAACTACAAGAGTTTCAACCGTTACGGTCTGATACTTCGTTTTAAAGTTGTGTTCGCAATGCAGGCACTTCCTACGCCGAATGCCATTACCGGGGGTAGAAACCACCTTTGAGGCATTGCCGCAAACCGGGCAACGTATCGCGTCAGTTTTGCTCGTTCGTTCCATGTTTGCAGTATACCCCCGGTTCGGCAATTTACGCGAGGTGCCGGTAATACTCATAGGTAGGTTTTGTACCTACGTGTATCGCCGCATTCCCCCTGTATCCTTGCGCGTAAGGCACGGTCTCACGCGGCCCAACGGCAAAGCTGATCGGCGTACAAATATCAGCCCTTCCCGCTGAAACTGGTTTAACCTTAAACCCGAACCAATCCCAGATCGCAGGAGGGCCACCCTCTGATACAACGCAATCGGTAACACTCAAAACCGCGTTCGTTTCTTGTGCTGCCTGTCGGCACAATTCCCACGCGGCCCGAGCAACGTACTGCGATGCCGGAAACCAGTCCGTAGCGAACGAGGGCATTTCTACGCTCTTGCCGCCAACCCAACACCTATGAGGTTTTTGCCCCGCCGACATACAGCCAACGAGAGTATTTCTCAAAGGCTTATCCTCTCCGATGATTGCCAGCAATTCGCGCCACTTGCTTGCAACCACATTGCGAGGGTTTCCAAATTTGGGTTTCTGGTTTTCGAGCGCGACAACATCAGGGGATTGTAGGCGCGATGCGACGGTAAAGTAGCAAGCCGATATATCCCAGTGTGTCATTCCCTCATACTTGCCGGGGTAGCAGTTTATGTGTCCCCACCGCCCGTCGCGCGTAAGGTGCCGGTGATCGTCAGCGGCTGCGCCCGGCCCCGGCTGTCGAACCCATGCCAACGCTTGCCGGGATAGTTTCGAGGTAGAAGCTCCCGGTTTTGTAACCAGATCGCCACCGAGAACTTCAAGGGTTTTTCGGCTCGAAATTAGATCGCTGTAACTTGCCGTCGATATGATCGCCAGCGATTTCCGGCTAATCGACCATGTAATACCCTCCGCACGATCATGCCACCGTCCGAGAGTAGAAACCGATGCGTACTGCCCAACGTTACCCCAAGTCAGCGCCAGCGGCCCCAGATCGGCAATCCATCCCCTATCCTCAAACTGGTATGGTCGGTTCGCAAGAAAGCCAAACTCCCACAACGCGCTGAGTAAGTCTTTATCGCCGTACTTCTGACCGAGGTGTTTTGCCATGAATCGCGCCGCCGAACGTTGGGTTTTGCGAAACTCCCGCGCCGAAGAATACCCCCCCGTTGAACGCGAGTTGTCACGCTCTCCCTCTTCCGCTGCGTCCTGTAGCATTTGCTGTAGCTGTGGCGATGGAATGATTGAGTAAACCACCTCCACAATCCACCCCCCGTCAAGCTGCGTGATTCTAAGTTTATGCCACCCTGTGTCCATCCCGAACGCTTTATCCTCTGCGGGTAAACCTCTCCCGTCCTCTATCGCCATGATCGTATCAAGGGCGTCGTCTAAACCCCAGCGCTCAATTTGTACTGTGTACTCTTTTGCTTGCGTCTGGGGTTCGCGCTGAATACCTGCGTCAGAAAGGGCAACCGCGAGGGTTGCCCTTCTGTAGTTTTCGCCTGAGAGGTCAAGGCGGGAAAGCCCTGCATAGTCGCGAGGGTTTAAGAGGGGCCGGGCGTTCGGGTCGGTTTTCGGCAGGAATACCCTTTGCAGTTTTCTTACGTCCAACTGTCCCCCGCCTTTGCGGTAGGGTGCCATCATCGCCGCGCGTTGCGAAGTGGTGGCGTTCGCGTACTTTTTCGTGCTGCGGATTCGGGCGGTTTCTGCCGCCGTGCGCTCGATCAGTTCCCCACCCTCAAAACCCAGCGACCGCGCAAGCAGTTTTGCATCACTCCCGCGTACCTGCCCGGCATACTCGGCAAGGTTCGCATTTAGAGCGCGAACAATCGCCGGGGTGAAAATCTGATCTTCAGTCAAATTGCCGCCTCCATATATCGGGCGGTTTCTCTCGCCGTCCGAGCATAGCTGCGGAGGGCGTTAATATCAGCCTCATAAGAAGCGATCACCTTTTCACGCCGGTCCCTCACCATATCGTTTTTGATAAGAGGCAAAACCCGTCGTGCCGAGGTTACAACACGTTGGAGCGCGGCGGCGGCAGAAGTGCAATCCTCTGCCTCATCCCTGAGCGCGGCCCTAATCTGCATGGCTTCGTTGCCGGTATAGGTAGGTTTTTCGGAGGGGAGGGGATACCCCCCCGAGCTATCGCGGGGGGGCGTTCTCATACGGTGGTACCTCTCAGGAAATATTCTTGATTGATCGGCAGGGCCGCTTTTGGGTCGTATGCCGGAATCGGTTCGCCGACGCCACCGGGACGCGCGGCGCGTGTCTGGTTGGGGTTGATCGTCGCCACACCGTGGTACCAATGATCGGTAAAACTCTGACCGGCGAAACCCTGCGCTGGGCCTTCAACGGTATAGGTTCCATCCTCATTGATTCGCGCTAAGACACAAACCTGCATATGCGCGAGGATACAACGATACCCTTTGCTGTCTCGGGCTTCATGGTTTCCCAGCACGATAACCCGATCACCTACCAGATGATCGCGCTTTTGCGGCCCGTATACATGGGTTCCGCAATTCTGGCACACGAGGCAGGTTTGTGCCATGATCGGCCCTTCGTAAGGGCAGTCGATCAACGCCGAAATCATTCGTTCGGCGACGGCGACGGCAGGAGCCATCGCAACAACGGGGGGAACAGTTGTTCCCGTAGATTTACCTGATTTCATGCAGGTACACTCTCTTTCGTGTTAATAGCACCGTTCGTCGGGGTCACACTTTCCAAGGCTTGGCCCCGCCGCGCGGCATAGTCGATTAGCTCCGCTTCGGTTAGTAAATCGGTATAGTAACCCGACCATTTACCGTGAGCTACTTGCAAAACCCCTACATCGCCCGTCTGGTCGATTTGGAGTACAAGTGCGTTCCTAACTGGGGCGTCGAACAAACCCCATTGCCCCCATTCGTTCGCATTCGGCGATAGGTAGCAAGATTGCCCCCGCTGCTTCGCACGAACTACGCCAAAATTCCAGACATAGCCCAGAGTTCCGGCCCGAACTGGGTCAAGGATGCCATCACCCTCCGAATCCCATGTCATAATGTCCCCTTTCCCAATCGGTAGTACCACGCTGTAAAGATACCACAACCTATATACATTGTTACAGTTCTGTAACAATTATTTTTAGAGAACCCTTGCCTGTTAGTGTGACAGGCAAACAGATTTTTG
>JAQFXV010002076.1:0-11324 GCA_034694065.1 Camisia spinifer | reverse complement strand
TAATTTTAGTGAAATTAATTAATAATTTTAGTGCAATTAATTATTAATTTTAGTGCAATTAATTATTAATTTTAGTGAAATTAATTAATAATTTTAGTGCAATTAATTAATAATTTTAGTGAAATTAATTAATAATTTTAGTGCAATTAATTATTAATTTTAGTGCAATTAATTAATAATTTAATAATTATTCATTTTTCATACTTTTTTTAGAAAATTTACATAAATTTCATTTTTGGGGTTCAATAAAATGTTTGACGTGATTTATGTTGAAATTTCAAATTTTTAGTATTTGTTCTATGATTCGTTCATTTTTTTGCCTCTTTTTGGGGTCTATGCTGATGAATAATTGATTTATAAATAGGAAAACATCTCAAATTGAACTTCGAATAATTTTAAAATCAGAGTTTTTTTACAAAACTCTTTTGTTCTCATGACTCAAACAATGCATAGTTTAGGCATTTGGAACTTGACTAAAACATTTCAATGAAAATCGCAAATAGTTGCAAAACCCTAACGAATATGATCACTATTCGAACACATCACTTTATGAGCGATTCTAGCATATCTTTTTCTAACCTCTGCAAACGTCTGCAAAAAAAACTTTTTAATGTAAAGGGCTTTATAAAATTCTCAATAAGTTGAATAAAATAAGATCAGAATCGAATCATAAAGCTTTCTAAGTTCAGAGTTTGAACTTTTTATATTCAAGTTTCATTCAACTATAAATAGAAAAAGTTTAATATTTCGTTTAAGTTTAATAACTTTACATTCTCAAAAAACTACTAAAACTTGAAACAACTTTTTTGAAAGAAAAACTTTTGATCATAATTGCAATTTTTTATTAAATGTTAAATGAAATTTGTGAAACAATGTTATGAGTTTTAAATAAGAAATATTTACAGAACTATCTTATCAACAAATATTTACTGTAACTTTTTCAAAAAGTTATTATATTGTTGATTATGATTTATATCATTTATAAATGAAATGCTCTTTGATTTAGCTTTAAATAGATATGTTCTGAGGAAAAAGTTTATAAATAAGACGGCAAACAAGCCATAAAGTGTGAAACCAGTGACGGATACAGAGAGTGATATATCACAAGGCATTCCCATAACTTTCAATTGAAGAGTTTTATAGTTAATGTATAGACCGGCGAACATCTGCGCGATCTGTAATGTGGTTATTGTCATGTTTACTGAACGTGGTATTGAAACACGCAATGATCTCAATGCATAGTATGTATACATCATAGAGTGAATTAAAAAGTTCATGTTAACCATCCAACGGGCGGTCGCCGGGACGTCATGGAAGACATACCACGAATAGTTCAATGTCAAAACATGATGAACCCAATGAAGGGTTATTAACTTCTGCTTTCGTAACACTATGAATACAGTGTCAAATAATTCAATACATTTCGAAAACGTGAAAAACAGATACCAAAGATTGACACGAAAGTCCTATAAATTTGAAAAAATAATTTAAATTTTAAAAAACATAATTTGATTATGGTATTAAATATTTATACATTCTAATAATATTTGGTTCTAATCAAATCGAAATTAAAAAATATCTTTTCCTTTTCAAGTTTATTCACAAATATTTATGATAATTGAAAGCTTGCGAAATAAGGTGAATCGCTTGGAGGGGTTAACGGTATTAGCCCTTTTATAGTATCCAAATTAACTCTATCTCGAAGATCAAAACTGTCTCTAAGAATGTAAACATAAACTGAAAATATTTTACTTTGGAATCACTAAATAGAGGGTTAAGCTCAACATTCATTTATGAAATTGAATTCACTTTTTACTTTCGATAATTTAAGAAAAATTAAAGCTAAGCTAAGATAAGATAAATAAATAGCTAAATAATAGAACAAGTTTTTTATTTTAGTAGAAAAGAATAGAATAAGATTATTCTTTAGATATAAATGAACTTACAGTATAATAAGTTGCTTTACAGTATGAAGACCTCAATCCTTGATGAAGTAATACATGAACGAACTCTGGTAAGCATCGAATAACTCCGAAAATTGAGAAAAGAGCCAAAAATATGTTCCAAACAGTTAAATATCCTCTAAGATTGAACCCTTTTTCTCTAGTGTCCATCCATTTTTTTAGTGAAAATATGACAATTAAATACACGATTGATATATAGAAACAATAATGCCATTTAGTTAGTGTTAATTCTTGCAAATCGTGTCCTATAGGTATGATTGCTCTTTCAAAGCCAAATGCATGTGGAATACCAGGAAATTGATCCAAATCTGTTGACCATTTTTGGGATGAATTATTAGTCAATATGTGATAATGAGTGTATCGAAGATCGTACGACATTTTTGCTCAAATATATATATATGTGAGACTTTTTTAAATAAAAGTGCAGATAAATCAAACTTTTTTAAAAGTTTCATAAACTATTTATTTTGAATCTGTTTTGAAGAGTGGAAGTTAAATCTTCACGGAATCCAGATTTTATAGCCAACTTCGACACACCTTTTAGTCTCGAAGTATCTTATTTTTCCCCATCAGTATAGTATAGACTCTTTCAAAAGAATATGAACAACAAGTTTTTATGTGAGTAGATTATAAAAGAAGCCCTTCGGGCGAAAGTACTTGTCCATTAAATTCTTGGATGTCTTAAAAACATCGATAATTTATTCCAATAATTTGATGCAAAATTTTGTATCATTGAAAGATAACATAACTTATAATTAACTTACGCAGAAAAAGACCAATGAGTTTGATTTGACGTCAGTTAAGACGTTCATATTTTATTATTAAAGACTTAAGACATGACTCTAATTCCAGATGCTTATAACTCAATATTTTAATTCTCAAGGTTTAAACAGCAGTTAATCTCAGCTTATTTATAAAAGACAACATTTCTTGAGGCGATAACGCAAATAGTATTCTTTCAGTCTAATGAACAGATAAGGGATAAATATAAGTTTTTATTCATTATTTTCGTGCTTAACGATTTTTTTGGCAATGAAAAAATCTGATATCAAAAGTTATGAAATTAAAAATAACTTTTAGCGGAATGATATTAAAACTCTTTAAGCGGTATTCAATGTGTTGACCTCTTCCGTGCAAAGGTAAACACCAGGTCCTGAGGCTTTCATTTACTCTCAAAATTGGCTCTAAACCATAAAAGCTTATCTATAAAAGTAAATTTCCACTTTCTCTTTATTTACAGAAATGATTTCTTTGTTTACTGTTTTCCTGAAATTTATACGTTGCAAAACTGATTCAATACCTTCACATTGAAACCTACTCTTGCATTTTTAATCACAATAATATGAATATATTTAATAAAAAATAACAGCAATTTTTCTTTGGTATTGTGGCAAATCAAAATTTTATCTAATCATTGAACTTATATTAATAACAATTCTTCCTTTTATTCTTAGATTTATAATTTAAATTTTTAAAACTTTCTCATTCTTTAAGTTTAAGTTTGAATATTTTTCATCGCATTCATAGCGTTAAAATACAAGTTTAAGTTTCTATTAATCACTTTCAAAGTAAAAAAGAAGTTAGTTAAAAATTAAGTCAAAAAATTTTTTGGTATTTTTTGCATCAATAATATACTGTTCAAATGGATTCAGCATAAGTTTTATTTAGTATAATTTTGCTCATTATCAGGAGTTTATATTGAACTTATTGAGAGTGCTTAGACTCAATTATTATCGAGTTTAGTCAAACATGTAGTTCAAGATCTTAAGTTATCAGTAGTTTTCACGGATAAATTTTTTATTGGATATTTATTCGATTCCGATTAATTTAAATGGTTAAACAACTGTAGAATTCAACAAATAGTAAGTCAAGTAAATCTGAAAGTGATTTTAATCTATTCGAGAAAGAGAAATGACACAATTCTTATAGCATGAGTAAACACATTTAGTTTTATTTTAATCAAAATCCATTTTATTTAAAGGTGAGATCATTTTTATTCTGCCATAACTTCATTTATTGGCTGAATTTAAGCTGAATTTAACAGGGAATATATACTGGTACAGTTGGACCAAATGATTGAAGAGGCGTCTCATTGTCGTAGAAAATTGTAAACTGTTTTTACGATAAAGTTTGAAATTAGTACTCAAATGAAGTTGAAGTTTGATTAAAAGTATAAATTTTGATACCGAAGTAGAATCTTACACACAGGTATTTGTATCGAAAAAAGTTTTTGAATTTAGTTGACTCAAACACATAAATAAACATAAATATACCCTAAAGTTAATAACTTTATTTTACATCACAAAGAATGAATAGAATAACTTCTATAATCGTGAAATTTTTCCACTTTGTCTGTTACATACTTATGCATTAATTCTGAGTTTCTATTGATCGCTATTATTGAATGCAATCTGAATCAACTTCAGTCATATTCTGTATGATAATACCTATAATCACACTCCTTTTCAATGTCATCAATTGATTTCACACTTTTCCGCTTTAGTTAATTCAACACAAAATCAATAAATTTTTCTCTATCATTAAATGTTTATCATAATTTATTTTCAACATTTAATAGTTTTTTTAGTTGAATTATAATTGTTTGTAACATTCGAAATATGTTAATCATTTAATTTTTATGATTCCAACAAAATTCCCCTTTTTTGTAAATAGAAACTAATAAATTTTCTCGATTTCAAAACATGTCAATTATTTATTTTGATAAATTGAACGATAATTAATTATAATCATAGCTAAACCATTTGTATTAAGTTGAGTAACATTTAAATAATGTGAAACTCTAACGAGTAAGTCCATAATCTGTATTTTATAATATTTTTCTTTCCTCGAACTGTAAAATAGCCCGTATATAAGATGACTTTGAAATTTTTACGATGAGCTAAAAAGAATTGAAAAGTAATAAAAATACCATTATTTTTAAAATTGAATTAACTGCTTTTCATTCTTATAATTAGGCGGATTTGAAATAAAGAGAACCCAAGACACTAATAATTGAAGGCTTTCAATAAAAATTCATTTTATTGCCCGTTCACTTATTATCAATTAATTGAGTAATAGTTTGAGGTTAATTAACCTTCAAATTAAGCAATTACTTAGAACACTATTGTATCATGAGATTTCTTATCTGCGTTGCTCTCATTATATTCGGAATATTTAACTAACTTTTTCGAATGATAAATCCAACAAAAATAATTATTTTGTAAAATATCATTGAAATTTAGCATTAAAAGTAATGAAAAAGCAAGAAATCAGGCGTTTATCACTTCAAAAATTATTTATAATTCAAGTCAATAAAGTTTCATTAATTTTAATTCTGATAATAATTTTGTTGACCATCATATTTATCAAACCATTTGATTTGTAGCTAATTTATTTGGAAAATCTTGAAATTTAATGTAAATAACTATTTTGTTAATTAATTAAATAAATTTTTTATACAATATATATTATTAAAGAGATTGAAAAATGCTATATTTTTTGGATAAAAAAATTCATATTTATGAAAAAAATCTCAAGGTTTTTTTCCTGATAGTAATTTATAATAAGATATGGAAAATAGATAGTAATTGATAAACTAGAATAATTGAATTCTCTCAATATTTTATTCAATATTTTATTCAATATAAAAATTAATTGCATGATTATTGAATATTTGAATTTTATGTCATGTTCTGATTTTTAATTAAAAAAACTTGAATTTCATCCTAAAACTAAAAACAGGCTATTTAGAGGATAATTGTGTACTTAATAATTATCAATCTGTTATCTAAATATTTATTATAAAATATTCTCGAGTTTATCTGCTTTGAAAGTCTGAACCTTTTTCTTGATTTTTTTTGCTAAGTTATTTACAGTCAAATAAATTTCCGTATTTGAGATTTATTCAACAGTATTGAACGTTGATATAATTTGACACAAACAATCCATGCTATCGATAGAATCAGGTCCACAAAACCGATTCCTTTTAAAGAAATCATTTGAATTACAATTTTAGTGAAATTTCACAGTTTAATCCTTCAAAATATAAATTAGGAATATCTAAAATCTGATACGCATATCGATATAATATTTGAGATAATTTTGTGTAATTCATAATTAAATGTTATATCATTATCGATTTCCCTTTGGCTTAATATAATTTGGGTGTTTCAATGTTTTCATTTCTTACCATAATTTCCTAAAATACCAGATCGAATAATAGAAATGACAGAAAAATAATTGAAGGACTACTAGCATAATGGTCTTTGTAACCAAATATAGCGAATAAGAATCAATTTCTATGTGTCTGACAAAACTGCATCAATTTTTGAGGACTCGACAGATACTGGAATTGAAACAGTACTTCTTTTCTGAGAAGTTGAATGAATCTTAATTAAAAATTATTTGGCTATTAGACAGTCTTAGGGTATTTGATCGAAACTTTAAAAATTTTACTAAGGGTTCAAGGTTAGATTTGGTCAATAAATTAATTTTTGATGAACCAAAAAGTCTTTAACCTCTCATAACTAGTCTTTCAGAGTTTGAAATTTAAAGTGAGAAACAGGATTTTCTTTTCTTTTATACAACTCTTTCTCTACAGTATAATAATTTCATTGTTGAATTGACAGTAATTTCCATGCATTATACAAATCCATATATATATTAAAATCCGATTAAACCTTACAATTGATGGACCTTCAACTCACTAAAAATACACTAAGTCTTGAGGCCAAATTTTTGACCTCAAATAACTTGAATTCAATGGTATTATCAAACTATTTTCAGGAGCAATTGGATTAAATATTTTCTCATGGGATTCAAATGACTCACTTTGTTGAACACCATTTTCTTCAGTTACTTTCACTTATTTGTATTGCAGTGAATTTATTGACCCTACAGGACAAATAATATATTAAACTTAATCTAATTGAATTCAGAATCTACTCGAACTAATACTCTATTGGAAAACATTCATAATAATTCTGATTTCATTAAAGATTTTTAATCAATACCAATATTACTATTTTCTTTTGTTTTAGTACAATATAAATACAGGAAACAAATTTTGAAGTCAATCAAATATCAATTGATAATTCCATAGTTTTATTGATGAAATAGACCAAAAGTACTTATATTAATAGAATGACATACTTGTACAATATATATTATAAAGAGGAAAGATAGTTTCTCGATCTTTATACTCAACTTATACGGGCATCTAATTTATAATCAATTTTCTTCAAATCTTGTTTATTTTCATCGAATACTAATAGATAGATAATAATAGGTTTCTTTTATAAATTTAATTTCAAAAATCTATTAAAATAATACACTAAATTAATTGAATGCTTAGTTTAAACTCATTTTCATTTGTAAAAATTTGTTATCGCTTTTCACTGACTTATTAATTTCGAAAAATTAAAAGAAAGAGCCTTTTATAATAGATGATAGAGTTAATGTTAAAATGATAAAAAATAATGTCTGAGTTGTGAATCTAATTTATTGTAAAGACAAAAAACAATCCTTTGGAAACTTTAATTCAATTATGTTCCGATTCCTTGATTTGTATCCCAAACCTTATAAACAATAGTAATTGTTTAAAATGCTTACTATTTTAAACTTGAAATATTTTTACTAGTTGTTAATCATTAAAAATGAAGTTTACCAGTAGATTAAAAACATATTACTTCAGCTTTATTTTAGTAAAAGTCAATTTTAATTATCAGTCAATGTCTCAAAGTTTGTATAAATTTCTTTTAATCAAATGTAAACTTTCAGAACTGGCAAATCATGAGCTATTCATATTATCTGACTTTTCGATAACATTTTCACTACTCTTATACTATTACATAACTAAGTTTTAAAATTAATTAATGATTAACTAATATAATTACAGTCAATTTTCATAAAATTATTCATTGAATGATTAATATATTAATGATTAGCATAAAATCAATTAATTATGCACGACATTGAAAAATATGACGAAGAAGTGAAAGAAAGTGATCCTTTGAATATAAAAAGAAATGCTAATAATGAAGATATTAATGAAGAAAAGGGTGATAACAATTTGATTGTTTTAACGCTTGCTTTTGGTAACTTTTGTGTGGCCGCAGGTGTCTCAATACAGGGACCTTTCTTTCCAAAAGAAGCAGGTATTTAACATCAAAACATCAATCAAAACAATTTATTCTTAAACAACACAAAAACATATAATCAACAAAATTATTCAATTGTTATATTCAATCGATTGTCCAAATCTATAATAATAGAATCAAAAGGTGCGACTCCAATGATCTATTCCTCTATATTTGGTGTCTATGAGCTGGTAATGCTATTGACATCATTCATGTTCGGAAAACTAGTTTCTCGAATTTCACCGAATATTATGTGTGGTTTTGGTCTTGCAATCACAGGTATCAGTACTGTTGCGTTCGGTCTTTTAAATCATACACCGAATGGCATTTCATTTATTATTCCTGCGCTTGTATTGCGTATAATTGAATCTTTAGGCGCGACAGCCTTTGCGACGAGTAGTTATTCATTAATAACATACAAATATCCTGAAAGAACTGCAACAATGTTTTCAATAATGGAAACATGTTTTGGTGTGGGTCTGATCATTGGTCCGGTATTTGGAGGATTTCTCTATGAATTGGGTGGTTATAGCTTTCCGTTTCTGATCTTAGGAATTCTTTTAACAATTAGCGCTTCAATTATTCTAATATTCCTGAAAACTAGAATTAGTTCAGTTGAAAATTTGAATAATAATACAGAAACTGATGAGAAAATAGATATAAGTGTGAAAAAGTTTTTATTAAATCCAGTTATATTAACAGACGCTTTAGTAATAATAACAGCATTGAGTTTGATTGGTTTTAATGCCGTAACATTAGAACCACATTTGAGACAATTTTCATTAACGCCATTAATTACTGGTATTATATTTGTGACAATTGGTCTGATGTATGCCATAACGACTCCCTTTTGGGGCAAATTGTGTGATATTTTTAATCATAATTTAATTGTATTTTCAATATTTGGTTCTATTTCGTGTTTATCTGGTCTAATACTAATCGGTCCGTTGCCTTATATGGCAGTCGAGACAAAATTATGGCTTATAATAGTATCTCTAATACTGTTCGGCATCGGAACAGCCTCTAAACAAGTGAGCGGTTATTCACATGCACTCAGCTTTTCAATTAAAAATAGAGATTTTCCGCAAAACGCATCAACTTATGGACTCGTTTCAGGCATGTTTTTTGCGTGTATATCATTAGGAGGTTTTATTGGACCGACTATTGGAGGAATTTTATTAGAAAATTTTAATTATAAGTTCGCAACACTTGTCATGTTCGTGATTGAAGTTTCTCTACTCATTGTTTTAGTTCTAAGTTTTTTATCAAAAAAAACTTATGTCAGATAGTAATAAAAATTGACGAAGTTTTCAAACTTCTTATACACATATTATTGTAAATTATTTTGAATAAATTTTGAACTTTAAATGTTAAGGTTTTCAGAGTTGTTTCTTTTATCAAATTAATTGAAATACTTTAATTTTATGAAGTTGACAGAAAATTACTTCAAAATTTTCATATCAAGTAATAACCTTTCAGTAACAAAGACTGTTACTGTTTTACAGTCATATTTTTATTCTAATCAGTGATTAGTAATCACTATTCCCATGAGTTAAACAGAAATAATCAAAAAAGGCTTTCGAGTTATTTGAATCAAAGTGATAGTCAACTAAGATGTTAGATAAATACAAAATAGTAAATTCTTTTGTTTGCTGTATTGGTTTTATGCAAAAAAAACCTTTTATAAGATTAAAATTTTGCAAATACCTTTTAAATACTACTGAAAGAAAGCTTATATTTTTCCACTTCTTCTGTACAGTATAAGATACAAAGTTTTCCATAATGCACAAAATTTTATTTAAGCTTTCCGTGAAAAATGTTTGAGCAATTTGTAGATAAAAAGATTTAGAAAAGAATTCAAGGAAAAATTGTGACTCTATTAAAATAAATAACAGGTTAGATCTGATAATAACTATTCTTCGAATATTTTGTATTGGAAATTATGGTAAAACATTTATAATAATTATTATGTTTATCTATCAATTTTATCCGTTATTATATTCAATCTTAAACAAAAACAACTGAAAAAAATTTCAAGGTCCAAAAATATTGCTTCAGTTTTAGAAAAGAACAAGGTTTTAAATCAAAAATTGAAAATGATTCAATACTATGTAAAGGGTTGCAAATAATTATGTTCTCCCCACCTATAATAGATAGCAATAGAGAGCAAAAACTATAATAGATAGAGTGAAACCGAATTCATATTCGGATCCTATTTAAAAAATACCCAATATTTAATAATTTTAATCTCCTAGCTCAAATTTTCAACAAGAAAGATATCGCTTCAACATGCTACTACTCTATTCTTACTCTTCAACATAATGAACGTCAATATCCGGATTTTATTGGCTTTTCTATTGCTATTACACGCGCAGATTAACACAAATGTTATTATTGATATTTGCATAAATTATGCAATTATAAGCTAGCGATTGAAAAAAATTTACTTTTTTTGACAGTGCCGGATCTAGGATTCTAGGTCTGGAGGGGCTAAAAGTAGTTTGATAGTAATTGCGCATAACTCAATATTAGAAATATAACTTTAAAATTAATATTAATTTACTTATATTCAAACTGAACTAATTAAACTAAACTCGTAACTAGACTCTACATTAAAGAGTTTTATGAAGATTACAAATGTTAATATCAAATTATTAACAGGAAATAATCTACATTTTTATAAATTTATTGATAATACAAATATTATTTATTTATAGTTTTCCATTTTTATAATCAGAATAGTTTATGAATTCAAACTCCTATTCAATTAAATGATGTTCAGTTACAAAACAATTACCGGTTAGTCGAAAAAATAAATATTTTTAGATTGTTTTAAAATTAAATTTTTTACAGTTATGATTTCATTAATTTGCACAGTCTATGGGTATAGAAGACAACTATTACGATTTTCCCGATTATGATTATGCTAAAAGTCCATATCCTGATCATTACTATTATCCGCAATCTTATAGTGGTTATAACAATGATGAAATAATGAGAGACACTTTGAACCCTGACCCAAAGATATCTACTCTCGAATAAGATCTCGAACGCAACACAGATCCTAAAGATGCAGTTCAACAAATGTCTTCTTTTGATATATGGAGTGATCGAAAATTAAATCGTTTCTAATATAGTAAAACAACTGGTTGGGGTTAAGGAAAGGTGCGCTATTACGGGTTAAGCAAAGGTGCGCTACGATGTTAACGAAAGGTGCGCTACC
>JAQFXV010002075.1:0-11328 GCA_034694065.1 Camisia spinifer | reverse complement strand
ACTATTTGAATAAAAAAAATATACTCAAAAAGCAAACTTTTTCACCCCTTCCATTTTTATTCGAACATTATTGTACATTGAAAACTATGATACGAAAAGTATTTATTTTTAATGATTAAATAAGTTTATTATAAGCATTATAAAGAACCTATACTTTTTAGAGCCTATTAATAACTCTCAATACCATTTTGCTATTATAATAGTAATTAAATCAATTGTCTATAAATTGAGGAAATGGTTAATCATAGGAAGAGAAATAGAAATTTATAAAAAGTTTCTCTAAATATATCAAATAAAAGCTTAACTTATTATTTTTGTTAAGAAACTTCAGATTAGGAGCAATGCTCTTAAATAAATTCAAAAGATTCATTCATTGGTTAATCTCTCATCTCATAAAAAGGAACTCAAATTTTTCCTTAAAGTCTGAATATTTTGTGATTAGTTTCGCTAAAAACTACTGCAACAGAAGAATTATAATAAGACTTAAAACTGAAAACATTATTTAAGAGATAAAAACTATATTATATTTTCAAAAATATTAAACTTTCACTTTGATGCTATACTAACTTATCATAGATGAAGGTTTTTCAGTGTTAAAAAAGTTCAAATTACATGTTAATGTGTTTGACTCTAATTTCAAAACTTTCATTTTTTTCAAAAAAACATAAATATTCAATCAAAGTCTGGCTTTAATGTTTTGACATAAGATAACAATGTTTTGGACCATTTATTTCAAATGAACTCATTGAGAAAAGTTGTTCATCACTTTTAAGGCAGATAAAAATTCGATTAATCAAGAACTTTATGATTTTGAAATATTATTAGTTATACATTAAATTAGAGTCATCGAACTTACGAAATAAATAAGACGATACATGACAGGTCTTCTCGTAATCATTAGTGATTCGGATCATCTTTATTTAGAAGTCAATGACATTTTTGTTGAAAAACTATAAAATAGCTTTCAAACTATTCCCGTAAATGTTTGGCATTATATTTATCCTTCAAATTGAAAGTTTAGCCTCAGATTTACGTCATATCAGAGTTCCCTAAAGGCTTATTTAAATTGAAACTTGATTTGAATCATTTCAAACTCATTTTAAGAGATATTCCCATGAGTTTTCTCTAGAATTTTGCCGATTATTAATTTAGATGAAAAGATATAACTGATAAACAAAAGCAGTTGTTTCTAAAAATAAAGTTTCAAAGAGTAAAAGAGTGTATCGAATAATAATGAGGAAAAAATATCAGTTGTGGGAAATTCAATGAAGCTCTTATTGCATAATGTAATTTAATTTTCGGGGAAAAATTCAAGGTTTTCTATTCACTTGTTTTATTTAATTACAAGTCTAACAGTGCGCAGACTTATGAATAGCTGGTGAATAGTAGCTTTGCTCACATTCATGTAAAAACCTTTGTGGCCTTCTTGAGTATTAGTGAGAATAGAGTTATCAGAATATGTTTCATCAATTTATCTTATGGTGAATTTTTTTTAAGTTAATTAATGAAAATTTTATTATTGAAATGAATTTCCTAAGAAATCAAAAACATTTTAGAATTTTCCGAGAAATAATTCTATATTTATCATGATATTAATGAAACTTTAGCCAGAATTAAGGGGTAATAGTATTGGTAGAGTAAAGGTGACTCTTGAAGTAATGAATGGTTAGCAAAAACTGGTTGGAAGTCTTTGAACGTATATAAGTTTTTAAAGTAAGCTATTATGAAATGTTATCGCTTGACGTCAGTCATGGAATAACTTTGAAGGAAGTTTTGTATTTCTAATACTATAATAACTATATGTATTAACAATAATGTAAAGTTTGCTTTTAAAATAGAGTGCATTTTATAATTAGAGATTATTTATAGAAGTTATTCATGAAATATGGACTCAAGTAATTCAGTTTTAGTTATTTCTGATGAAAATTCAAACGAAAAACTTGTCTACAGAAAGAATACGTGTGTGAAAAGTGATGAAAATGTTTATAGAGAAAGATCAAATAGTGAAACAAATGATGAAAATTCAATAATAAATTGGAAATTAGTTTGTTTTGAAGAACTTCCACATTGGATGCAAGACAATGAATACTTACACTCTCAATACAGGCCAACTTTACCATCTTATAAACTTTGTATTTTGTCGATATTTCGTTTACACAATCAAACAACTAATATATGGACACATCTATTGGCAGGTCTACTATTCAACTACATATCTATGAATCAATTCCCGGATTATCTCAAATCAAGTCAAGACAGAATCATTTTCACAATTGTCTACTCAGGAGTTATTCTTTCATTTTATGGCTCAACAGTTTTCCATACATTTCTATGTCATTCACAAACAACTGCTTCATTTGTGGCCAAAATAGACTATTGCGGAGTTTCAATACACATATTCGCCAACATTATCGGCTGGACTTACTTTACATACTATTGTGATAGTTATAAATTCATAACTTTCTCTATTTTCTCAACTTTACTATTTATTGTTTGTCTATTTATTAATTGTCTTCCAATATTCAATAGTAATACCTCTTTCTGGAGAATATTTCGTTCTTTAGTCTTTTTTTCATTTGGTTTCATTTCAATTGTACCACAAATAAGTTGGTATTATTATAATGATATGCAAATCATGTCTTCTATTATTTATCTTATTCTTATGGATCTTTGCTATTTTATGGGAGTTATTCTTTATGCCACACGATTTCCCGAAAGATATTTCGTTGGAAAATGTGATTTAATTCATTCTCATATGTGGTTTCATATATTTATTGTCGGCGGAAGTTATTATTGCTACAAAGCTATCAATGATATTGCTTTTCATAGAACTAAATTAATGTTATGTTAGTTTTAGTTGAGTTGACTCAAGTCATTATCACATCAAAATACTCAATCGTTAGATCATTATAAGAATTAAAAACTTTTAGCGCTTTATTTTTCAATCAAAATTTGATCTGATAATTAATTTTATGAATAAGTGGGCCTTTTTTGACACCTAAACCGCAAAGTTTAGGTGTGGTCTAAAAATGTTCATCAGTCCAACTATTTTAGTGTTTATATAATTTTTAATAATTTATTTAAATTAGTTTCCAATGATTTTGAATCAATTGTAAAACATTAAATATTAATATATGAATTTCTTAAATCATGAAAACTTAATGATATGATTATTTTTTTTAAACAATTTATATTTAATTTTAGTGAATGAGAAAGTTGAAAAAATGATAAAATATAACTCTCTCTTCAACTAATTTCATTTGAACAATAAAAGAATAAATAATTACTGATTTTTCTTAATTTATTTAATTTCGAGTAAACTTTTTTAAGAGATTATTAACATTGAAAAAAATTATAATTGCATAAAAGGTGTGTCATTTGATAAAGTATAAGATAAGACTGGAAATATTTTGACTTTAACATTGAGGAGGGTTGTTATATGGAGGCTCAACCACTTTTTTATTTCAACTGTAATTATAGTTTTACGATTTTAGTGCTTAAGCGTCCATAACAACCGTCGTCAATGTTCAAGTCGAAAATACCTCCAGAAGAGCTACGTAAATATTTTATAATGTTTGTGACAGTACTATTGAATTACAGTATCAATATTTATAAAAATAATAGAAGTACTGTATTTGAAACATAAGTAGGAAACTTATTAAAAACGAAGGACGAGCACAACTTTTAATTGAATAGATTGTGTATTACATCAATTCAAGGCTGAGTTAAAACTAGTGTTTCATTTTCAAAAGCGAAAATGATAGTGAATTAAATAACTATCATTTCTTTATGATTTACGATTTAAATATAACTGGAAGTCATCAGTGAAAATAAAGTAAATGGATAAAAAAATTGCAATTAAATGTAAAAACTCATTTTTAAGTCAAAAAAGTCACTAAAGAAAGAATATTTTATGTCTAATTTAAAGAACGAGTTAACTCACATTATAATAAAGTTAATCATAACAAGTAACTCACGTTAATCATAAAAAATAAATTTAGAAAACTAAATGTTCTTAAAGTTCAATACATTTACACTTAAACATATTGAAATAATACTCACAATGGATTGCTTTTATTTGATATGAATAATACAAAGCACTCACAGTTTGTGAATAAAAGGGATTTGATATATTCTATTTCTAATAAACTGTGAAATTCTACAAATTTTCGATATTCATTTAGCTTTAAAATCGTTGAAGAAAAAATTTCATCAAAATAGAGTTTCGAACACCAGTTCTACTGATTCAAACTCCAAGACTATGGCAATGCGCCACTTGGACTTGATATTATTCAATGGTAAAAGTCTTTCTTTTAAATTTGCTCAATAAAATATTGATTAATTTAGACCTGTTCCGAGGCCCATTTGCAAAAATGCTCAAACACGTATTTTCTTAAATTTAGAATATTTTTTGAAAAGCATTATATCATATTAAAATTCACTTATCAGATAAAAGCCATCCATTGTTAGATTTACATGTATTGAATTGGGAATTGAAAAAATTATTTCAAACTATTTTGTTTTATGGTAATCATAAGCAAAAGTAGTTTATAAGAACTTAAAAAGTTCAACCTATCATTCATTAGGTCTTACAATTTCCTTGATTTGAGTTATAACACATTCTATAAAATATAAGTTACACGGTGACTTTTTTGCGATAACCACTGATATTTTGTTCTATATTTAATCATAATCGAAAAGTAAGACGAAAGTGAAATCAAAATAGAAAAACAAACACTATTCCATTCATATTTGATTAGATAAATACACCTACTCTTATACTGCAGAATCAGTTATAACTTAATGCAATCACTTTATAACAGATAACATTTGCGCCTCGAAACTAATCATAAAAACTATTAATTCAAAACTCTTGAAAAATAACAATAATGTCGAATGTTTTAAAAATAGGATTCTTTCCTTTGGACGCTTTCGGACACGTAAATGCATGTATAGGTTTAGCACAAGCTCTTCAACAAAGAGGGCATAACTGTGTATTCATAGTGAACCAGCTCTGGAAAGGAAAATTATCGTGTTATGGCTTTGAAGAAGAAATTTATATCGAGGAACACAAAATTGGAAAAGAAATTTCGCAACAATGGAATGAATTTTTTGAAGAGTTCAGTGACGCCATACGATTGTCTCCTTTCGAAAAGATTCGAGCATTTGAAGCCCCGGGTTGGGAACCAATGATCAAAGATGTTAAGTCTAGTCAACCTTTTATTAAAGGTATTCTTAATAGAGTAAAACTCGACGCTATTATTATCGATAGCTTTATTACCGTTCCTGCATTGGTTAGTTCTGGTATTCCGTGGATTAATTTGATTTCATGTAATCAATTATTTCATGTTAATGATGAACAATTACCGCCGGGAGGATCAGGTTTTTGAATTTATACATTTTTCGATTTATTTTTTAGCGAATTTTTCAAGTTTGAATTGTTTTCAATATGAAATGTTCGGAATTTTTTTAGGCTATGCTACAGATAGTGATAAAAAATTGTGGGATCAGTTTCGCGAAGAAGCTATTGATGCTTATGATAAAGATTGGAATGAATTTAACGATTGGATACAATCAGAAGGAGCGGAACCTTTGGAACAAAGGGGAAAATTTAGTAATTTATCGCCTTTTCTGAATCTGTATTTATGTCCAGAAGAACTCGATTATACGGATATAAGACCTAAACCGAAAAATTGGTTTAATATCGATTGTTTGATGCGAACAGAGATAGAAAATGAAACTGAAATATTTGAAATACCAGAGAAATTAATTGGAAAACCAGGAAAATTAGTTTATTTATCAATGGGTACAATGTGTTGCTCTGAACTTAATCTTATGAAACGATTGATATCTATTCTGTCGAAATCAAAACATAGATTTATTGTATCAAAAGGTCCATTGGGTGACAAATACGAGTTATCCGATAACATGTGGGGTCAGAAATCGGTTAAACAGACAATGGTTTTACCGATTGTTGATTTAGTTATAACTCATGGCGGCAATAATACTGTAACCGAATGCTTATATTTCGGTAAACCTATGATTGTTTTACCCGTTTTTAGTGATCAATACGACACTTCTCAAAGACTTGTTGAGAAAAAGTTGGCCGTAAGACTTGATCCTTATAATTGTGCTCAGAATCAACTGTTAGATGCAATCGATCTTTACTCAAATGACCAAAATTTGAAAAATAGAATCGCAAATATATCGAAACGAATTCAAAAATCTAACAGTAAATCAAATGCTGCGAAACTGATAGAAGATTTAATTAATGGGATTAAGGGTTGAAACTTTTTTCTGATAAGTTTATATAAATGTTACGCCACTGTCTTTTAAAGAATTTTAGAACTAATATGATTTAATTGCGGATTAATTGAGTTTTTTTTGAAGTTTTATTATATAAGCATTTGGAACAAAAATAAATTGAAATAAAAGTTACAATAATTGAGACCGAGATCTTAACATTTTGATCTCCTGGACAAGTATTAGCTTTTTATGCTAACAGATTTCATGATAATTAAGATGATAATTGCATAGAACTAAAAAACATTTGGATTAAATAATGATCATTAGGAATTTTTCTCATGTAATTAAAGTTATTCAAATCAAATATGTAGAAAATCGAGAAAATAGAGATATGAGAAAACCGATAACTTCCATAATTAAATAATACGCCACTGCGTAACATAAATATATTTTTTACTAACCTTTGAATGCATTCATAACCAATTCTTAATTTATAATAAAGAAAATGAAATATACATTTTTTAGCAAAAAAGATTTAAGGTGTGATAATAACCAAAATATAATTAATGTGAAAGAATTGAAATGTTAGAAAACTTTCATTACATTCAATGGATGAAAAATTATAACACATTGAAGTCATTTTAAACTTAAAAACACATTAAATAACGGAAATTTTAAATTAATTTTTGAAATTTGTTGAAATGAATTTTAAAATAATAAATTAGGTTATTATAATTAAAATTAAATAGAAATAAAGTTAAATATTTTAAATAATTTCATGATTTAATTAGAGATTTATTTCTTTTGTATGTTATTTTGGACGTAATATATTAACGATTGAAACTCGACTGCGTCGTGAAAAGTAACCTAACCTAACCTACCATCCCATCCCATCCCATTCCATATCCACCACAATGGGGAAGGTATTGACTTTGACATCACTAATCGCATGCGTAATAATAATATTATCACATATGAGACAAATGGCGCTCATATTTATTCAGCTTTATTATTAAATTCAATTTTTTATGTCTTAAATAAATAATATATTTTCTAACTTATGACCTCTAAATCACATATTTATTAATTATTAACGAATCAATTTTCCCAATTTATTAGTATTAATAAAATAATGAAATGTAAATAATTTTCAAAACATGTATTTTTTAAACTAATCAAATTATGAGTAAATAAATTAATTTTTGCTTTAATTGTTGTCTCGTTTTAGTTATCCTTTTATTGAAAATTATTTGAATTTTTGTAATTTAATTATTGATTATTTGTTTGTTTATCTGATTTCTAATATATATTTCATTCAATTCAATGCTTTAGTATTTAAAAAAAATTAATAATAAATAATAATAATGTTTCGTATTATTGAAACTGAAGATTACGAAAAAATGATTGATTTAAATGATTTTCAAATGAACTCAATTAATGAGACATCAAATGAAACAAACATAACAAATAACGTAAGAATCGATACATTTTCAATACTCTACATATTTATTGATTTATAACAAGAGTTACAAACTTTACAATAATTTTTATTCGAAATATTTTTATTATCGATTAAATTCTTAAACTTGAAAAACACTGAATTTTTGCTGAATTCAATAGCTTTGAGAAAAATTGAAAATAATATAAAAATTTCTTAATTCTATTGAAAAATAACTTTTGTATTGAAATAACTGAATAATAATTAAATTGTTTTTCATATAATTACAGAAATATGAGTCAAACTCTAATTCTTCAGACCATAAAACATATGACTTTCGATCATATTTTCAAACATTAGAAACAAATAAACCAACAAATAGTCAAACAATCACTCGAGAAGTGGAAAAAAATAGTGAAATAATGAATAAAAAGCCAACATTTCTAATGACAAAAAGTAGATGTACTTTAAAACTGAACAATAGTTCAAAAATAAGTAATAGTTTATTATTAAAACCAATATCTGTAGAAAAGCATAAAGAATTAGAAAAAAGTAAAAGAGTTAGCGATTATTTAAATGGATCTCAAGTTCAAAGTTGGCCACAAAAGATGCGTTTATGGATTCCTAAGTCCAGAATCAATTCTGTTTATAAATTGGTTTCAATCAGTCCTTCCAATCGAATACAACTCAAACTCGAATCCGAAGAACCGGAATCTGATCTTATTTGTGATGAGCAGTACTTCAGATATTTAGGACTCATTCACTCTAATAAGTCGTCTTCACTTCCAATCAATTGGCCGTTAAGAACAGTCTCGTGTCTGAAGTCTTTACCGAAGAGGAATTCTGATGGAGATATCATTTTGAGTGATATCTGTCCCAAACCATCGGTATTTTAATTGACTTTATGTTTATTTATAATTAATTATCATTTGTTTAAAGCATTCAATGCCTGAAATGAATAGCTCTTTAAAAATAAATGAAAATCAGTGTGAAGTGAGTCGAAGAAAGTTAGCTAAACATCAATGGCTTGAAGAGGTCAGAGATAACACTCAAAAATTATTAGAACAAAAACAAATTGAGAAACAGAAGGATGAAAATGATAGGAAAAGAGCTAAACAACTCAGAGAATGGAAAAAAGATGCTTTCAATTTGATCTCAAGTTTTGATATTTCCTCAGTTTTGGGAAAACGAATATTTCAATCACTGTTTGAAAAGTTGAATGATTTGGAAAAATATTTATTGATTATAAAGTGTGAGAATTACTGTCTCAACAATTTATTCAAATTTTGGAATCAATCATCAGTTAATGTAAATAATAGTTCAAACATTATATCGCGTATTACGAGAAATAGTGATGGAATGGAATGGAATCCACGGAATTATCAGCACAAGTATTGCTTTAATAGAATGCAAAGGTTAGAAAAATGGCAAAGAATGAAAACGGGACTCGACTGGAGGTCCAGACTTCTTAAGTCTCACTGTAAAAGATTTTATATTAAAATGAAAAAAGTTATTAATTGTCCGCTTTGTTCAAAAACTATTGATTCTAATCATCAGTGCTTTGATTGGGAAAAGAATATGAGTGAAGACAGCAATGATTCAGAAGTTATTTGTCTTGAGAAAAGTCAATCAAATGATGAAATTGTTATAATTGAAGACAATTTCAGTAATAATGAGCTCAAAAATAAAGACGAATTATGTAGTAATAAAGGCTCTGATGAGAGCTTTTCTAATAGTGATATGAATTGTTCTCAAGAAGACGATGACGTGATCTTTATTGAAGAAGTCATTCAACAAAAGAATAATGTTTTAAAACCAAAGCAAAAGTCTATTGAAAATAAGCCAGTGATTAGTTGTGATTTGACTCAAAACATATCTTTTCTTAAGACAAGACCTTTGCAGACATCAAATGATTTGAATATAGATTCAGAAACAGAGCATTCATTGATTCAGAAGAATAAGGTTGAGAGCAAAGACTTTATTAATTAATATTAAGATTAATATATTTTATATTTAATTGAAGAGTAGTTATAAAATGTTTATTTAATTTAAAATCAATTAATAACAATTCCTTTTCTGTTTGGTATCAATAAAACTATAATAATTGTGTCGATAATCAATTGTTGAATTATTTGTCTTAATCTTTTCTATGCTTTTGTTCATCAAATAACTGAGTTTAATATTTATTAATTTAGTTTTAAAATAATTTTATTCAACTCTTACTAATAGTTTTTTTTAAATCTAATGAACTTCTCATAAATTGTTTTCATTAAAGAATATATAGAAAATCATTAATATTTAGCTCTTTTTGTATAAATATCATAAATAAATACAGACTTCGATGAATTGAATTTAAAGTTTAAATTATTTAAACACCAATTTTTCTAAAAAAATTCATTTTAATAACAGTTGATTATAAAATAATTTTATTGTTTATTGAAGTTATTGTTGAAACAGTTATTCTGATTTTTACAGACAAAATAAATATATTCCTTTTTTCAAAATAATATTGAAAAATTAATCTAAAAATTTGTATCAAAAAAATTTAGGCTATTTTTATTGATTAAGCAAAAGTTGAAATTAAAATTTTCAAAAAAATATTGTATTTTTGAGACACTTTTGATGAAAATAATTTTTCTCTCATGAAAATATAATGAAATCTGTGTTAATAAATATGGACAGCAATTTGCTGTCCGCTTCCAGCTGTCTGTCTAGTGCTGTCCAAACTGCTGTCTGCTGTTCGATTAGACATCTTCCTAGAAAGCATTTAGGCCACAAACTTTTCTAGTTTACTTTATAAGCAAAATTTTTTTGAGTTCACATTTAGTAATTTAGAATTCAATCATAAGTTCAGTTCATTAAAGAATCGAACAATACTATGGCTTCGAAGGCTTTTTCAAAAAGGGCTTAAGTCTAAAGTTTAAAAATCAAAACTTTGCAGTTTTTGGCAAAAAAAATCTTTCATTAGTTTTGTATTATACCTATTACTCAAATTTCGAACTAAATGGCAAATAAGAAAGGATTTTAGATCATTACTTCACTATTAAGAATTGATTTCTAGTTTTAAAAAAATTATTTTTATCGTTAATGTAAACTTATTTTCACCGAATAATTACTTTTGTGTTTGAGTACTTTTTACTAATTTAGATTTATTCACAATGAATGAGTTTCCAATTGGTTGATATTATAAACCATTGACAATCAATGCTCTATTTTTGCAGATTCTATACTGAATTAAACCAATAGTATAAAGTTCTGTTAGTAGAGCCCCATTCCGGAACTCCATTCATTCAGATATAAAGTACAGTACCTGAAAGAAAGGTTTGCAATTTAACTCAATAGTCATTTTCATAAGACTTCTAATCTTTTTTTCTAAAGTCTTTATCAAAATTCAAATCGAGTAAAAACTTATCACTAGGCAAGGACTTTTAGGCCCTAACTTTTGTGTTTTAGCCACCTTAAAAGGCTTTGAAATATAGCCGAAAAGTTCCTTCAAAAAGGCCAAAAAAGGCATTTAAGTCTGAAAAGTTATGATTTATTTCTGACAAAAATTGACAAAATCATAGGAAATGAGATATAATTCTAGAGAATATTAAGATTACAATAAGAGACTACAATTTTTGATAAATTTAACATTGAATTTG
>JAQFXV010002074.1:0-11329 GCA_034694065.1 Camisia spinifer | reverse complement strand
TCTTGTTTCAAAGCCTGATAGAATTGTTTGCCATTAGTATCGAATCCAATGAGAATTATCACGTCTTGAAGTTTTACCAAATTCTCGCAATAGTTGGAAATGTTTTTACAAAAATCAATGCCTTCAAACTTAAAGTCCTTTTCACGACATTTAGTGATATCTTTCAAACATCCATAGAGTTCAGTGAACTTAAATCCATGAACAGGAGAATTGTCTGCAAAAAAATCATTTAAAATACCGATAACTTATATAATATTTCGATTTTATTCATCATTAAAATTGAGTCGTTTAGCAAAAGATGCGAAATCGTTATCTATAATGAAATTATTGCTATTTATATCATATTTCCAGTAAATATTAACATTGTTTTCATTCCCAACTAAACAGATATCTTTATCGATACTGAAAATAGAACTAAATTTGTTCGAATCACAGAACTTTAACCCTTGACTATTAACCCTAGATCTCAAAATAAAAATAGAAAACGTATAAATGGTTTGTAAAGAAATGAATGAAAATATCATTTTGAAATTGAAACTCTTTGAAAGACAACCAAAAGTAAAATATAATTTCTAGTCAACTGACAAAACGATTTTAAAGAAAATCTGTTACAAAGATTTCGAATCTAACACATGGTTTTGCAAAACGCGCAGTAATAATAATTCTTATTCTGTATTAACTAATAATACAATTAAGGAATAAATGTTTCACTTTTAATATCTTTATTTATCAGTGAAAATATAAAGGGTGTACTTTAAAATCTGTGCGTATTGTTGACACGTTAAGCTATTAAACACTTTTGCTTACCTTAAACTAACTTTTACTTAAGCTTACAATAATGTGTTGACACGCGCTTAAGTTAGGTTCATAGTAACTCATTGCTTAATTTATTAAAATAGCTTTACGTCCTAACAATACGCACAGATTGTAAAGTACACCCAATATAAATATTATTATAACTTATAATTTTTAATTTCATTTAATTTTCATAATTATTATTCGCATAAATATTGAATGGGTGTAGTATAGAATACAGGCCTGTTGTTGGCACGTCAAGCTATTGAACACTATTTAAATATGAATTACTATGAACCAAACCTAACCTAACAGAGCTAAAGCGCGTGTCAACAAATAATCATAACCTTAAGTAAAAGTTATGTTAAGTAGTGCTGCCGAGTATTTACTTTTACTCGAATATGATCGTATTACTTTACTTTTACTTACTTTTTAGCTGATTCGAGTAAATACTTTTACTTTACTTTTACTCTATTCTATAAAAAATTACTTTTACTTTACCTTTACTGTTTAGAGATAAGTAAAAGTAATTTACTTTTACTTTACTTTTTGTTGAAAGTAAAAACTTGTTTCTAAAGTAATCAAATAATTGAGAAAACCTTGACATTCAGATTAACCTCTAATTCAACAAATTGGACGTTTTAAAACTATTTATTAGAAATAAAACCTTTGAACATACTTAATTTAATCTTCATTTCTCAATTTACTTTTGTTAATTTCACTTATATTTGAATAAAATACTTTGAAAATGTTTTTACTTGTAAAAATTTAAAAAAAGTAAAAGTAAATACTTTACTTTTACTTTACTCGAACAAAATACTTCACAATACTTTTACTTTTTTAAATCTCAATTGAGGAAGAAGTAAATACTTTACTTTTAATTTACTCTTTGGTAAAAGTAATTTTTTGAAATACTTTTACTTTACTTTTTTGAAAATAGTAATACTCGGCAGCACTAATGTTAAGGTAAGTCAAAGTGTTCGATAGGTTGACGTGCCAACAACAGGTCCAGATTCTATACTATACCCTATTCAATACCTTTATAAACAGATTAATAAATGATTTTTAATTTCTATTGTGTAACTAAAAAATAAGTCAGTATTTAATGCTTTTAGTTCTAGTTTTCATTCAATTTTTGAAATAATGAAATTCTTTTCTAACAAAAACATGATTTTTGCCGAATATGAGACAGAAGATCAAAGATAGAAACGAAAAAAATTAATTTCAAGAGATTTGATTACAACCTCTATTATTGTATTTATTTGTGAATAAAATAATAGATTATAATTGATAATCAAGAAAAATTGCATTACACGGCTGTCCTCTGCAAAGTCTGATTGATTTTTTAGTTAAATTATAGATAACATTCGCAACCGTACAATCATTTGGTAGACTCGATAAGTATTCTTTACCCATATCTGGAATATGCATACAAACAGATTCAGGAAATCCTAAATGATCTTTAAAAGCATTCGCAAAACTAATTTCATCTATATTTTTCCAAACATTCATTAACCCTTTCTCTAGTTGTCTGTCTCTGAATAGTGAAGACCCACCTCTTATGCCCTCTTTTATGGTATCATTTGCTAGAAATGATTCAGACTTGAAATGATTACTATGAGTGAAAATATCTTTTTTTATCGATGGGTAAGAAATGAAATATTGTTTAGGCGTGAGTTCGATATTAATAGCTTCGCCTTCAGCTGTGGCCACAATCATGTTAACCGATACATGTCTCGGAACAGATAATATTCGTTTTAAACCGACCGCAAAAGTTGGCGATTCGATAAAGATTCGTCTCAATAGACTTATTGGCAAATATCCAGTTCTATTATTAAGTTCGAAATGATCTTCACTACTGAATAATCCCATTGCTATTATTCCTAAACAATTAAACTTTTATTTTTATAATCTCTTCATTTGATGCCATTCTTAACTTTATACCCAATCCGTTTGCATTGATTCCACTTCTTCCCAATTGTCCGGCTTCTGACAGCACAAAAAATGGAGCGATATTTTCAGATGGATCCGGACGTACTTCGAGTAAGACTGCGATATCATCATTAAGTATGCGTTTATTTATATCCCAATTCTGACCCAACAGAATATCACCCGATTTTGTGGCTTTTGAGAGACAGACCGCACCCGTACACTCACCCGATTCGAGTTGTTCTTTATCTTTCAAATTAAGATATCTTTTCCATCTCAACAGTTCATATCTGGCATTCAGAAGAATTATATCTTCAACTGAAACATTAGCGCCGATAGCAATACCTTTCATTTCCAAAAGTCCTGAGGGATAGTATTTTTCAATAGCTTTCAAATATTGATCATTTATTATTTTTTGTACTTTTTCCCATTCAGGCAAAACTCCCGGCTTTTTATAATAGTTTAGGTTTGAAATAATTTTAGACTTTGTTTGTTGACCATAACTTCTTCCTCTTGAGAATGGATCACCACTTATTATTATGTGTTCGTATCGATCATTATTATTGGTCGTCATTTTTCATTAATATTTTGTTCACTTTTCAGTAAAAGTTTAATCAAAATAAATCCAAATTATGAACAGTTGTCGTCAAATTTCAAACTTATTGAGTTGAGGATAAAGTTTTAGTTATTTTCTCAAAATATGGCCAAAAAATCTATTGAAACCAGTTTTTAAATTATTAATGAACCCAAAAAATAGTCGCCAAAAATATTTTAGCTTTGTTTGAAACTTGAAAACAAATTCAACAAAAGGAAAGTAATAATCATTCAATGGTTTTCATGTGATTTTCTTGAAAACATGCAAACCTACTAATGAAGGTCATAATCATTACGTTGAAGGAAACGTATTCACTATTTACTTATGTCATAAATGACTTAATTTTTCTTTTCACTCGTCACTAGTTTTATAACTTATCACAAATTTTTTATCACTCGATAAAATTGTTTTTTATTTAATTTTCAATGCATTGAAGCAGAAACCCATATGATATGTTTTATACTATTTTCTAGAATAATATATGGGTTGAAATTAAATTCTATGATTTTGTAACTTTATAACCATTTAGTGAGAAGTCATTAATGTTTTTTATGCATTTTTGTTTATTCATAAGGCATATGACAAATAAATTTTACACTATTTATAATGTGATAAATCACTCATAAGTTTAGTAATGTTTAGTTATTTTTTATCTTTAATAGTTTTATTCATTCATAATAAGCTATGTTATTAATTTCCCTTATCATTTAAAATGACATTTCATTTGAGACAATTGGGCATAAATTGAGTTCAACTTTTGTATAATAATTACGAATTATTTTTATGCAATAGCTATCAAAATATTTCTTTCATACGAATCAAATTTATTTGAAAAATAGGAATTCATTATAAGATTAATCATTTTAAATTAATTTAAAAGCAGAGAAAACAAATCGCAGCGAATGTCAATCGATTCCTAATTTCTTTAATTTGATCGCAAATTATTTGTTCAGACTTTTCCACAATTGTTTTTCAGTCACTTTGTATTTGTCTTCGATTTTAACTCCAACAACACATCCAATACTCAAACCAAACATCATTTTGACTCCAATTAAGAAATAGATGACAGCTATTATTAAACCAATAGTGAAGACAATTGGCGTTAAAGCCATAACTGATGAATAATTACAAATTAATATTAATTATGGATCAAGTGATGAATTTTGAATGAACAATATTTGATACAAACATAAGCTTTTAATGAACTCGAAAGCTTCTTCACAACTACAGAAATAGCTTTCGTTTAATTGAATCAAAGCCTGAACTTACATATGAATATTGTATTTTATGAATAGTTCAGACTTGACTTCAATAAAAAACAAACTAAAAGTTTGATTTCAGGAAAAATGGATTATTAGTCTTTCACTTTAGTAATTCACAAAGTTTTTATTTTAAATAAATCATAAATTCAAGTTTAAGAAATCTACAGAATCAAGCATTTGAAAAATATAAAAACACTCAGTGAATGATAAGAAAAATGAATCATCTATTATAAGCATTGATTCTTTATTTGAAAATTCGAGATTCGATTTTTAATTAAATTAAATTTCAGTCTCTATAGTCTTTACTAATTGAGAAGCATTTTCTCGTTTTTGTTCAATCTTTGAAGAAATGTCAAACAATTCGTTGTTTTCTTCAATTTTAACTTTTGTATTATTTTTGGCTTTTCTAGAAGTTCTGAATAACAACATTTTGATAATACAAACAGCGATAATCGATAGTATAATAAGCAATATTAATGATTCGAAATGCCAAATACAGATAGTATCCAAACATATCTTTTCGGGCTTTTCACAAATTACTTTATTTCGATCCTCACATTCACTAAAAGACCATTTGTTTAGAGTATAATAATGTCTTTGTTTCGGATATTTGGAACATTTGTCCACTTCTATTAGACCGCAATTAAAGCTTATCTTATTATATGGTTTCTCATTCAAATGTAATCTCAGGTCTTTGAAAGCTATGTTTTGCCAATTTCTCCAAATTCTGTAGAATTTCTAAAAAGGTTGAACCAAACCGTTTCATTCCTTCTAACAGTACATGTCATTAATTCATTAGTTATAAGAAAGGGGTCCAAATCTTTTTCCAAATTTAATATTTTGCTGTTATGTAATGAACAGCGAAAGATAGCATTCGAATAATTTAAATATTCATCAATCAATTTAAAGCATTTTTTCTTATAATGAGTCCACTTGTCATCGCATTTATTAATATCTAAATGTGTTTGAGATAAATGAATATATTTTTTAATAAATAGAACATTAAAATAATGAACAAATTAATAAGTTTTTACTTGAATCCAATAGACTTAGAGTTGAATAACAAAACATTTGTTGAAATATCAAAAAGAGTCCCAATTTGTAGTACATTCTCATAATTTATAACTTCATGTTTAGGTTAATACTGAAATATGAAAACATGTATTTTGAGATTTGATGATAGAATACAATTCTTTTACATAACTGACAACTTTTGAGTTCAAATTAATCTATAAAAATTGATTGTTTAAAAGTATTTCTATATATAAGTAAACATGAAATTCATGCTCAAGAGCTAGTGATCGTTCAGCATATTATAAATACATTAATCGATCGCATGTTTACAAGTTATGAAAGGTTTTTAAAAGTCTTATTGAGACTGCACTTCAATCATTTCATTAATTCTTCATGTTTAGGATCATATCAAATACAATAAAACTCATTAAATAAAAGGTCAGTTCTTTTAATTTACTATTAATTGCAGTAAATGAAAGCTCAGTTTCTATAGAAATGATGAATTTTTAGAGAAAGAAATACTTATGTAAAAAGGTCTACAAATAGACAAACTTTATCTTTATAATCGTTTAAGAAATAGAATTTTAAACTTTAATCCTTTATAAGGCCTAATGTTTCGAAATTATGAAATAATTCTAAATTCTTTATGAATCAAATTTTGACTAAACTTTACTAAATATTATTGAATAGTGTCTGCATTTCCCCAAATAAGTTGTTGAGTTTTAAACATGAGAAAAGCTGCATCTGATATAAGGAGTCTATCTTTGATTTCAAGTTGGGTTACTTTATCTTGAATTTGATTGAGTGCATGAGTTTTCGCGTTTTCATCTTTACGTTTCCAATACGTGTGAATCACTTCTTCTCCATCAGTAATGATAAGATACGAACCATTTATAGCTAAAGCGAGATCTAAATCGATGGTATTCTTCATAAAACCCCATTTGTTTTCATTATCACGAGGTCTGGAGAATAGAAATCCTTGTTTAGTGACCTGAAAAATTCTGGCCTTATTTTTGAGGAATTGTTCAATATTTAGATCATTTATAGCCATAGTTTTGGTGGTTTTCCCGATAATAACTCCATTGACTTCGCCATCACTCGAAACAACTTGTTTAATATGACCACAAATATAATGACATTCAGACGAAACTACAATACCATAGAAACGATTCTGGAAGTGAACTAAAAAAGCATTTGGATCTCGAAATGGAAGCAAACGATTGATATCTTCGGCAAATCCGGAAAGAATATACTCATTGCAAACCACTTTATCATTATTACAATTAATTGCCGTAAACTTATAGTCAGAATGTTTTTCATTGGCTTTAAGTGTAGACAATTTGTGACCAATTAAGTGAAGAACTGATTCAAGAGAATCACCTCTAATCACATCAATTATATCATTGAGTTTATGTCCACCACTTTTATCATCTTGTGTTAAGTTTCCATTTGAATCGATAAACATTTCAGAATTCAATTTTACAATTGGTTTCAATATTTTATTTTCCATTTTTTATGATAAGATATTTCTGTTTAAGCGCTTTTTCACGACTTTATTCAAATTGATCACAATTTTCACATTGTTTGAGCGCGCGATTCATCAAAGCTTCGATTGAAGTCATGAATTGTGGTCAAAGTATAGTTGGAAAAAGTGATCAATTCAATCGATTCACTATATATTAGTGTTGAGTATAACAAAACGTAACGATATTTATGAATGTTTTGCTTGTTTTCAAACGTTTTTCAAACGATTTGCAAAAAGGATTTAAAACTTGTTTTAATTATTGCTTAAATTTTATTAATATTTAATTCATTTTTATCAAATTGTTTAATTTAATAATTAGTTTTAATAATAAAGACGTTTTTCGAGTTCTTTTCCTTATTTGTCAACCGATTATTGGATTTTTTTTTAATAGAAATATATATTTTTGTCGCCAGTTTTGCTGATTTAGAAGTTTTTCTGTTTTAATCGCTTGTGATATGAGTTTTGGGCCTTTGTTTTGATTTTGAAGTAATTTTTATAGAATTTACATATTAATTTTATATTTTAAGATTTTTTGTATTTTTGAGAGTTTTAATTTTTTAATAAGTTATTTTACATATACTTACACGGGCACAATTCTTTTCCAATCATCTACTAACAGTCCTAATTTAGGTATTATATTTCGGGAGTTGGTCAAAAAGTGGTCAGAATCGGGTCAAGTCTGGTCTCAAAGAACTCGGTTTGGCGAACGGAATCCAACGATGTATCACACTTGGGGTGGTGTGTCGGGAACCCTTCTAGGCGCAACTCCTCAGATCTACCCCATAAAAGTTATTTTTAAATAAATTTGTGCGTTTCCAAAGTTTGTCGTAATTTAATTGAAGACCAAATCGATAGTATTTGCATTTTAACATGAAAGTTGAAGTGAAAGGTGTTTCATCAGTTAACCCACCATTATCTCCATATCCTGTTTGAACATAATCTTCGGCCTCAGTTTCCGGTGAAGTCTGAGTATTGGAATCGATCTCATTTTCAGGGGTTGAATTCGGTGTTAGTATAATGCCATCACTTCCGACTTCTACGTCATTCACAATCTCAGAAACATTAAGAGTACCTTTACGATAATAAATAAATAATTAATTGAATTCAAGATAAATGATAAAGCTTTTCAATTTGAAAGTCATTTTACCGTCACTTTGATGAAGAACTGCCCCATCAGATTCAACGTTTGTAACATTTGGTGTAATGATTAGATCGGATTCGTCTTCATCTACGCTTTCGTGATTTGCGTCCTGAGCGAGTCCATAGATCATTCGAACGAAATCATTTAAAGCTAAAGATAAAAAAAACTAGTATTGTTTAAAATTGTTCAGAAGTTTAATTATAATAAGTATTATTGTTTGGAGATCCAGCTTATGCTTTGTCATCATCATCAACAGCTATCAATTCAGATTGAATGTTATTGTTGTTGTCGTCATCAGAAATGGTGATCAATTCAATGTTATTATCGTTTTGTTGATCTGTGGGGTTGTTATCATTATCGATGTCCAAATCATTAAATTGTGATGATGGATTAAGATGAATGTCTTTCCAGTCCTCCCAATTGATCCAATCAGGCTTAGAAGTGATGATATTATAACATTTATATGGCTGGACTCCATCCGCACGTTCATTCAAGCGTGCGGTCAATTCAATTAAATCTAAAATATAATATTGATTAATATTTAGAAAAAAATTCATTGATTATATCAAATAAAATGAAACTTACATTCATTATCTTGAACGTTGGAATTGATGGACGTTGTCTTTTGATGACTAAAGAAGTGGTGGACTCGTCAACACGTTAACATATATTGATGATAAATTTACAGAATACATAAACAATTATAAAACAAAATGGCGATTCACTAATAAAATAGTAAACACTAAAATTGAAACGGGCGTAGATTCGATAGTCGAGAAAAACTAGACTTTATGGCACCAAAAATTATGTGCATGAGCTTTTATACCTCAGAGGTGAGCTTTAAGTTGAGTTTTGTTTTACTTTAGCCAATAGAAAACTTAAAAATAGGTCACTCACATTTTCACAAAATATGTCTCAGCCAATCATCGCATTGCTGTCTCGCAATGTCATTCAGTAAAACGGAATATATCGGTTTATAAATACATATTAATAACTGCTTATTTATTGGTGTACGTGACAAACACATTAAAATTAAGGATTAAGACTTTAAAATTTTACATTAATTAAAGTATTTCTAATGAATAATAATCATTATTTTTTCTAAATTGTTTAATTAATTAATTTAAACTTTAATTATGTCTGAATTACAAAGAGCAATAGTTTTGGATCATTGCTATTCATCTCGAAAAGAACCAAAAATTGTTAAGCCTAATGTTATTCAACCTAATGGTAAGTTCATAAATCATTAATTCTTCTTAGTTACATAATTTTTTCATTTTTTTGACATCTAATTAATTTCCAGAAATTGTGAGTCAAAAACTTGACGATAAACTTCAACGAGTAAAACAAAGGTTAAATAGGACGCAAAAACGTAAACGTGCGACAAAAAAGGAAACGGAAGGGTCTTCAAAATATGTGGAAATCAAAAGACCTAATTGTATGTATTTAATTATGTTATAATGTTTATTAAATCGAAATTTGTTTAATTATGATATTTTAATTTGTTTAGATTTGAAAGAAAAAATTGAGAATCAGTTGAAGAACCAATTCATTAGGAAAGAGAACTCAGATCCGGGTTTCAAATCATTTAATTGTGACGCAATTATCAGTCATGTTTTTCCTAACAAGGGAGTCAATATTGCTAAAGGCCTCAAGTGTTTTGATGGTAGATTAAGAGTCAATACAGATGATGAATCAATTGTAATGCCACTTCCAGTTCAAATAGTATCAACTGGGGCTCAAAGTCGGGTTGTGTCTGATAGAAGGCTGGCTTCTAATCATCCTTTGGGACAAATCGACTTCAGAAAATCAAAAAATAAAGAGCTTAGAGAGAAGACAATTCCGGAAATGGCCAGACCGGAAGCTATCTATTCATTAACTCATTTTGCTTGAATTCAAAATTTGTAACATCGATTTTTATTTAATTATTTTGAATAAATTGACATTCATTTCATTGACATTGTTTTATACTTTATTTAATTAATTGTGATTAAGATTATGTTAACATATGAATAAAATTCATGTCAAATTTGTAAGCTTGAGTGTAACGCTTCAAATAGGCTTCAGTGTTAGTTTAGGTTGGGTTTAATTGCAATGCTAGGGTAGTCTTTAGTGCTGGGTTAGGTTGGGCTTTTGTGTTAGGTTAGGATAGATTATTTTTGGTCTTAATTTTAGGTTAGGTTTAGTTAGTTTGTGATTGGCCCATGTGCTCAATTAGAATTAGCCTCAGTATAAGTAAAATAAAAAAATGCAAAATGAGGAATCCCCTTGATCCTCTGTCTCTGAGTTTTATGGTGAAAAGGCAAACCGAGGTAACTCCCAGGCACTATTGGTGGGCTACCCACTTATCGAGAAGGCGCCACCTTACCAGGGTAACCTGGTAAACCAGGACCAGGTGGAATGCAAGCATTCCAGAACCCCTCCACAGAGGAGAACTAACAGAAAGAGACAGGGGAGGGGAAAGAGCTCAAAAATATAAGACATTTAATGTATATATATCTACAAAATTTAATTTATTACAAATTTACAGTTTGTGAAAAATCACAAACTTGCTAAATTACAATATAAGGCTATATAAGGTTAGGTTAGGTTACACTCGGGAATAATATGAACGGAAATTGATTGACTTCAGGCATTATTTTGGATAAGCCACCCCTCGTTCGGGCATTATTTTGGATAAGCCCCGCCTCGTTCGGGCAGAACTGCTTCTTTCTACTTATTGATTTCAAATTCAATTGAATGCTATTTTAACTGTTAAAAAGTTCTCATTAAAAGTCAATCAATATTTGATACTTTATTAGCATATCGTATGTTTTAAATTTTGTTGATAAAATGTAATTATATTAATTATCAAAATTAAGTGACAATACATAAGGAAATTTATATTTAAATCGTTTGAAGTTTTTATTGAATAAAATTAGTAATAGAAATATTTGATCAAAAATTGGAAACAAATTCTAAGCATTTTTAGTAATGTATTCTTTTGGAAATAAAAGCTATGAAATGAAGGAATGGTTGAAATTGGAAGTAATCCTGCATTTGGTATAACATTATGACTAAGTGTAAGA
>JAQFXV010002073.1:0-11329 GCA_034694065.1 Camisia spinifer | reverse complement strand
TTTTTTTCAATTTATTGAGTAATTTATATCTAAAACCTTGATGTTTATCTTCTAATTGAACTTTCACCTACTTCTCAATTTTTGACTTGTAAATCATTTTGAATTCTATTCAATAGCATAAACTCTCTGCTGGACACTTAATAAAACATTTATTGTTAGAGAATTAACTTATTCATCATAAACTTATATTTGATGTTTAAAACGAGCTTTTACTAGATCTTAAAAGAGTAAAATAATATATCAATAGATTAGGCTTATGTCTAGGTTTTTCATTAAATTTAAAACCTCTGCTAAATTCAATTTGAGCCTCATTTACAACAATTACATGAAAACTAACTACAAAATAAAGTTAATAGCACTCAACCAAACTCAGTACTACATAATAATATACAGTACAGCATAAATAACTAGCTCAACATTTATAAAAAAAATTTCAAATCTATATTTACATACTTTTTAAACTGTTATAATTTGTTTGAATTTTATTTTTAAGATCAATAAATAAAACATTTTAATCGTAATGTGTTTTGAATTATATCCAAACAATGTGTTTATTTTTATAAAGTTTATTCATTAAAAGACGAACTCAATAATTAAAATGATTTGAATTTTGCGCTTCAGTCAAGTCATAAAATAAAACGAACCAATCATTGAATGGTTTACTTTTGAAAAAGCGCTACAATTTGTTTACTAAAGAGGACAACAATTCATTCATTTTTATAAGAGTTTTGTCATTAAATTAAATTGTTATTTAAATTATTAACTAATAAATGAGAAAAATGTCAGACAATAATAAGTTACCATTTTTTGAACAATTAAGAAGAGGTGTCACTCATATTGAGACAGAAGTCAAACGATTGAAACAAAAGGTTGAAAACGGTTTCGATAGAAATAATGACATTTCGACCGAAGACTTAATTAAAGCAAAAGAATTCGATCGAAATTTACGCGAAACTTATGTTAGTATTGATTATGATTTAATATAAGTTAATAACAACTCTTAATCATAGACTAATAATCTATTAAAGTCTATAAAACTATTGTTTCTTTATTTGAATTATAAATAAATGCAAAATAATATGTAATTAATAAACAGGTATCCGTTTGTATGGTTTTCAATGCAATAAAAGGATCGCCAATTAATTTAAATGCTGTCGAAAATGAAATTCAAAATATGAGACAATCGTTGAAAGAATTGGAAAACAATTCTGGTCTCAAAGACTATGGATATAAGCCATGGATTAATGAAGAGTTGAAATCAAATAATAATAATCAGTTGTCAAACAATTTAGGAATGCTTTCTATTAATGAATCAGTTATCGAGAAATCGACTCCAGAAATGACTTTAAATACAAATCTATTGTCAAATGAAATGACATCAAAAAGTAATGAAAGTGATGAGAAAACAGTGAAAACAGTTATAGATGTTTCAGAACTTACTCAAGAGATTACTCAAAATAGTAATAAAGTTAAAGCCAATAAATTGGACAATTATTTTGGTCGAACTCCACAGCCGTATGACTTCGGCATAACTCGTCGCTATTCAATAGCTCCTCAACTATTCCTTAATAATAATAAAATTAATAATAATAATAAATATAAAGCAGTTGATAAAACACCTGAAGCGCCAACTTTTGACTCAACGAATACGTGTCGATTCAATTATATGACAACTGGTTTTAGCTTAGATTCGGGTCCAAACAGAACAATAGCCACAACACCGCCAAACTCTTCTCATGTGTCACTCAATGGCGCCGATAGTTTCGTAACCGTTGAGTTCACGCCTGGATTAACTACTAAAAGACCAAAAGGTATTTCTAGAATCAAAGACAATCATAAAGAAGAAAAAGTTGTCCAACATATCAAACAATTTCCGCAAGTTTTACAAAGTGTTGAAAATGAAAAGATAACTCCCGAACAACCGATTCCTTCAACGAATGGCAACAAATCAGCGAAACTATTGAATACTATTAATGAAAGGAATAGTTCGACACCACCTTTGCCTCAAACGAGAGTTAATGTTAATTTACATAACAAACTACTGATGAAAAAATAGCTCATTTTTTAAATTTTCTCAATTAATCATTTACTTTATATTCAGTATTATATTCTTTAAATTTCTTCAAAATTTTATATTGAATTGCATTCCTATTTAATTAATTAAATTGTATTCTTTTATATTAAATAACAATTTATATTAAGATTAGTTTAGAATTTTATTTTAAAAACAATTATTTTATTAACTTAAAAATCAAAGAAAAAGCAGACATTAATAATATTAAATATAAACCAATTTTATCTGTCATTATCGTTCACTTCTAAGTCTAAATCATCTAAATCTTGAAACAAAGATTCATCAACTTTGACATCAGTGAACTCAACGTCATCAAGACTTTCGTCCAAAAATTGTAGATCAGACTCATTAAGACTTTTGTTGGTTAAAAATAATTCTTTTCCAGTAAGTCTTTTACTCGAATCAACTTTAATGGTATGTTTATTAAGTTTAGCCAATTCTGAGTCAAACTTTATCTTCCAAGCCATAAACGATTCGACTGTAACTCTGGTTCCCTCAAACTTTTTCATTTCCAACTCTTCCTCTTCTTTTAACTTTCTTTCAACAAATTCTTTCATTTGTTTTCTTTTTTCATCACTTTTATTATTAATCCATTCGATGGCAACTGTCACTAATGTAAAGATCATAACCATTCCTACACTATTCTTAGCGTTTAATTCTAACAATTCTATCAACTCTTGTTCATCACTTTCCTCTAAATTAACTGATTCTTGAATTTCAATTTCTGGCAATTCATCCGGATATGAGTCACACAATGTAAACATCAATAATACTTCATCTGTTTATTAATTCAAATTCAAAATAAATAATTAGTTATCGATAATATTTTTAATCGAATAAACTTTTATTGATTTCATACAAATTGGATCTAAATTTTCTTCATTTTCATCATTTTCGAAATTTTCGCTCTTCACCAAAACAGTAAACTTTGCGTAAGGTTTTCGCCACAATACTAAAGGACATTAATTATTACTTAAGTTTATTATCAATTATTAACAATTTATGACATACTGTTTAACTCATTTGGATAAATAGCTTCCAAAGCCTCCAATTCATTGTTTTGCTCTTCAATATAATTCATTTTCAAACTTTTATATAACTAATAATTATATCAATTATTCACTAAATTAAATATATTTTTATTTATTATTAACTAAACTATTTATTTTTAAAATATTGACCAAATTATATTATTAAACTCACTGAAACATATGATATTTTTATTAAAAATTACTATAAGTATCAATATTAGTGATAATTTATTTTCAACACGTTTCCAAAGTATTAAAAATAACCGGTATTTTGACTACAATTTGCTATCCATTAATTTATTGCAAACTTAACTTTAATAACAATAATAATGATTAATAATTTGATTCATAAGTAAAGCACGTGTTATTAATTATTTTAATAATAAAATCTATTTAGTTTTTATCATTAATGTCGAAAAAGAGGTAGAACTGAAGCGTTTCAAGCGGTGAATAATATATTTATAATGTATTTCTTTAGCATTAATGCATTTCAATGACAAGAGATGGCAAATAAATGAAAGTACAACTGAAATCTTTGCGATTTGTAATATAATTTACGTTTTATATAATTTAATACAATAATGCATTGCTAGTATATATTTAATAGATTACGTCCTATGAGTAAAAAGGATCTAAAGAGGGGTTCAAAGAAATCCCGATAAAAATTACGTTAAAAAGAGCGTAATATTCGTTGAAAGGGATGATAAAATGGTATTTTAGTGTAACGTAATATAAATAAGTTTTGATATTTTGAACTTTAAACCCTATTGGATAGACATTACAAACACATGACTTAGAGTCAAACCAATAGTGATGTTTTATATCATTCATCAAATTTTTGTATTATTCAAAGTCTATTTCTTTATCTATTTTCTTGTGATGAAAATAATAATTATTTAAAATAATAAACTTAAGTAATTATTAAATTGATTTTTAATCAGCATTTATGTCAATATATTATGAAAATATTGAATTATTTCAATACTAATAATAATAATATTTCAAATCACGTGATATTTATTGCATTTGAAATGAATTGAAATGTCATCAAAACGAGTAAATAAGAGAAAGTCTAAATTGAATGAAGAATTAGTGATTGAAAGACAATCAAAACGATTATCTGATAAAAGATTCACTAAAAGAAGACTTTCGATAGAATCAGATAATAATATAAACTTAAGCTCAAGTTTAGCCTTAAATCCAATCAATTCAACGCCAAACACATCAAACACTTCAATATCGCAATACTTTCCGACACAAAAGAATTCTCCTCGAAATCAATCGAAATTAAACTCAAAATTCACTCGAATTAAGCCATCGAACGATCGGTTCAATAAAAATATATTATTTCCTGAAGAAGAAAATCCTATTACTTATGGATTTGAAGACAGTTTTGAAGAAGAATATAATCAACGATTAAATAAAAGTAAAATTGTTTTGAATAAAAATGAAGATAAAAATAAGAATATTAGTGATAATAAAATTAATAAACTTGAGGTTAAAATAAATTTTAAACAATTTTTGACTAATTTTGAATCATTTATGGATGAAGTGATTGACGAAGAAGTGGAAGAAAATACTAATCAAATGGAATTCAATAATAATAATAATGATTATATTCCTAATGAAACTTTCAATAATGAAAATGATATTAAATATAATACAGTTTTGTCTCCAATTGTTTGCAATGACACTAATATTGACGAAACGTTTAATAATAAAACAGATAATTCTAAAGACATGTCTAATAATGAAGAAGAGTTTGATTTAGATAATGATCCAATTTTTGATGATATGATCTCTAAAATAGATGTCAAAAATTTAGAATTTGTTGGAAATAAAGATGTTGTCAAAAAGATTTCAGAATTTAAAAGTGAAGAATTCGATTTCGATGACTCTTTTGAACAAATATTATCAGAAATGCCGATTCCATTGATTGAAGGGAATAGTGTTGAGACCAAAAGAGATGATGATTTAGAGGACAACGGCTTTGAATCGGACGGAGATTTTGATTTAATGGTCTCTAAGATTTCAAACCAACAGATAATCACACAATTTGAACAAACAAATAAAACGAATACATCTCGAGGCGATTCATCAGCTCATAGCTCAAGACATTCATCTTCAGGTCTTTTAACACTTTCGCAAATTATAAAACTAATAAATACTCCGCCATAGAAGTGATTAATTAAAGCTTAAACTTCGGAACTAATAACTCGTTTGATTCACTTATAAGTAGTGATAAATAACAACAAACACTGAGAATTTCTTATATATCATGAATTCCTTATACAAATATTTTTAATTTTTAAAGTCTATATAATTTTGATTAAACAAAAGTTTTGATAGAACTTTCTTTTTCAAAATACTTTAATATCAAAATAGTATAAACTTACGATTTAATAATTATTTTATTTTAAATAAAACTGAAATTTAATTATATGAAAAGACTTAACTAAAAGAAAGTACATTTTAAATAATACATCAAAATTTTTGATTGAGTGTAATATTAAAAATAATAGATAAATAATTAAAAACAATAAAATTAATTTGTAATATCGAATTGTATTTGAAGCGGACGTGTAATGACCTCATAAAATGATTCCATTGTAGCTCTGGTGCCGTTGAAACTAAATATCTTCATAGATGGACAGCACTTGACTAATTGTTGAGCGCGTGACAAAACTGACGTGCCTTTAGTGTTGCCGATAATTCAGATATCTGTATAAAACATTTTCTCCATTCGAAACGTTTCTTTTCATCGCATTTCATTATAGTTTTGAGAACAGCATAAAAACTGATTTCCATTAAAGCCATTCATGTTTTCCATTATTATCTACAGAATGATCATTTAAATAATCGCAGCGAAAGCTAATAATTTAATTGAAAAGTGTCTATAATATGATTTGTATTTCAGCAAAAATTCAATTATGTAAACTCAATATACACATGGGGTCGGATTAAATGGTTAATCCTTAGCATCTCAAATGGATTTCTTATAGAAACGAGAAAACTTTTAACTTCTAACTAAAGGTTAATGACATTAAAATACGTCAAATACGGAACTTTCTCCGAACTTTTACTTTTAAAATAGTTTAAGAGTGTATTTAAAAGAATCACTGCTTCTCATCATTCATTCGTTAATACATAAGCTTAAAGTCCATTTGAAAATAAGTTATGATTCAAAATGATTTTTAAATTAACAGATATTATAACAATTATTTCAATTGTTCAATACTAACAATTTTGGCTAAAATAGCGAAAAAGAACCGATAAATCAAAAGAAGACTTCGTATGAAATTGAATATAAGACGAGTTATATGAATCCATCACTATTTGAACCACGAGCTCAAGAAGCTATAGATTTGTATAAAGAATATAAGGACTCAATATATGTCAATCGGTATTATAATTCATCTTTTGCTCTAAATATACCGTTATTTACATTAACAATTCCGGGAAGAGGAAAGGGTGTTAATTCTCAGCCAAATGTTGGTCCCGCTAATATGGGTTTGTTTTATGCCTTCATTTAAATTTGATTCTTTATAAATATTATTTATAATTTTAAGAAAATAATATAATTGAGAAACATTTCAAGCTCTTAAAAGTTATAAAATGTTTCAAAAAATTATTTGTAATTTTTAGTTTAATCAAAACTGAAAATACGATTTTTAAAAAAAAAATTAAATTCTTATTTAAGTATCATTTGTTATTGAAATGGTTTTCAATTATAATTATCCTTAATTTTGTTGTTCAAATCCCTAAACAAAAATTGTCCAAAATTTTAGGATATTTAGCAATGTTGCCGCTCATAATATTTGCGAGCATTGCATTAGTGTCTCCACTGATTTTTCCGGAGTATAGGAAAAGAAGTTTTGAAAGTCATTTTGATATAAGATCTGTCAATAAATTTTTGGACAATCAGTTGAAAGAGATCTCAGAGTTTGTTTTCGGAAGAAATTTTAATACTGAAGAAACGCATTCAACTTTCAATTTTTTAGAAAAACGTTTCGAAGCTATTATTAATTCTATCGATGACTCAGTCGAAGAATTACCGTATTTTCCCGTAAAAAAATAGAGCAATGCTTGAAATGGTGTGTTTGTGACGTTCATAATAAACCTAAAAAGTGTGTATTAATTGGAATCATATTCAGAGCTATTTTTCCACATTATAATAAAGATGAAAAAAAGCCGAAATTAATGAATAAATATAAATCAGCGGCAAATTATGGCAGAGAAGGAAAAGGGAAATGTGTTGAGAAATACAACGGATGCTCAGTAAGTGTTTTAGAGATTATTCAAGAAATCAACTATTTTATACTTAATAAACCTTTTAATGACAAATCTGAAAAACATATTATAATGCGTTTAATAGAAACATATTTTGCATTTAATTAAATTATTTATTCTGATTTTATAAGTCTTTAAACAAATCTAAACATTAAACTAATTAACTGAACAGAAGCACAGCTCAGAGCTCACAGTTTTTCAAATTAAAGATCAAATTCGTTTAATATTTATCAAAGTTGTATAATATTTGAATATAAAAATTCAATAATAAGTTAATGAAGACTTAACTAAACAAAAGTACATTTTAAATAATATACAATACATTGAAGTTTTTGATTGAGTTTAATATTAAAAATAATAAATAATTAAAAACAATAAAATTAATTTCTAATATCAAATTGTATTTGAAGCGGACGTGTAATGACCTCATAAAATGATTCCATTGTAGCTCTGGTACCGTTGAAACTAAATATCTTCATAGATGGACAGCATTTGACTAATTGTTGAACACTTAAGTTTGTAACAAACGAACAGTTATTAACTAACAATTCATAGATATGTTTCGAACAAATACTGCTCGCAAAATAGCAGAGACCGTCGTCTCCAACCATAGTTCGCGAGACATCTAAACTCTTAAGGTGTTGACAATGGTCTGCAATCAGTTTCATCGCTCTATCAGTTATTGATAGACATCCTGATAACTGAATCACTTTAATCTGTTTACAGTTCTGTACAATACTTTCTACAACAGAATCATTCACTTCAATACAATTATTTAACTTTAATTCTTCCAAATAATTGCAGACGTGAAACATTGGGGTTAAGGCTATCGGAGATATCATATTAAAGTTGGGAATTCTTGCGCCCAAATCTATTATCTTTAGTCTAAAGCAATGTTTTGTAATCAAATTGATAGTAAAATCACTTTTAAGACAATCATTTAAATTCAATTCAATGAGTTCATTGTTTATTAAATAACCAATATTTTCATCGCTCAGCAGTTGTCTTCTGCCTAACGATTGAATGAGACGTGCCTTTAGTGTTGCCGGTAATTCAGATATCTGTATAAAATACTTTCTCCATTCGAAACGTTTTCTTTCATCGCATTTTATTATAGTGTTGAGAACAGCATAAAAACTGATTTCCATTAAAGCCGAGGGATTCATGTTTTCCATTATTATCTACAAAATAAACAATAATTATCAGTTAATTAATGCTGAATAACATTTAAATAATCGCAGCGAAAGCTAATAATTTAATTGAAAAGTTTCTATAATATAATTTGTATTTCAGCAAAAATTCAATTGTTATGTGAACTCAATATACACCTCAAATGGCAATTATTTTCAATTGACTGCAAATCCAGTCAACTGTTGAATAGCTTTGTTTTGTTGAACATCATTCATAAAGTGATAGGAATCAAATTCCATCGTAAAACTTGATGTCCCAGAAGTTAAAGTTCTTAAATATGATGAATAATTAATTAATTCTGACAGAGGTGTCACTGCATTAATAACTCTGAGCTCTGCTCTTGATTTCATTTCTCCGATTTGACTGCGTCTTAATGATAGGTCAGAAATAATTGAACCAAAATATTTTTCAGGTGCCGTTATTTCAAGTTTCATATAAGGCTCGAGTAGAAGAGGGGACGCATTCTTTAGGCTTTTACTTATGCATTGATTCGAAGCAGACGTAATCATTGGTAATGAAGTGCTTCGCGTTGTTTCAAACCATAATAAATCTATTGAAACATCGATAACAGGAAATGAAAGAAGTGGTCCATAATCTAAAGCATTGTTAACTCCTGTTTCGATGGCTTTCAAATGATCTGCTCTTAATTTTCCCAAATCATTGTCTTTGGTCACTATTACTCGCACTTTAACTTTGCCGCTATTATTTGGTTTCAGTTTTATGGCTAAACATATTTTGATATTATTCTTGACTCCACTGATATTTTTACTCAATTCAAGAGTTTCTTCAATACTTTGACGGATAGTTTCGCGATAAGATATTTGTAAAGGTCCCAAATATGCGTCGACTCCATATTCTTTTAGTATTCGATCTTTAATAACCTAACAATAAACCATAGCTTAAACTTCTTATTATTTGAATGTTAGGTTAGGTTATAAAAGAAATAAACTGTTGTAAAGATTGGCTAATCTTTTGAATACCTCGATATGCAATTCTCCCATTCCTTTGATGACGACCTGACCCGAGTCCTTATCAGTTGAAACTTTGAAAGATGGGTCTTCTCTTTGTAAGTTTTGAAGCGCTGTTTCCAACTGTTTAAGTTTTGATAATGAGGGCGATTCAATTGAACAGTAAAACACAGGTTCAGACACTTTAATGCCTGCAAATATAGGCTCAATGTCTTTGCTTTCATCGGAATTAATTGAAGTGCACTTATTCTTAGCCTAATGTTTGATTAGATCAATATTTTTGTCAAACTATTGCAACTTTAGATCTGATGAGACTTACATCGATTGCAACTTTAGAAGATATAACTAAAGTATCGCCAGTAATGGTATGTATTAAACCTGCGACAACTGCTATATTTCCGTGTGATATATGGGAAACCTCTTGGAAATCATCAGCAAAAGCGATATAAAGTTTGCTCACTTTCTCTTGTTTATCACGATTAATGTTATATATAGTTTGTGAAGGCTTTATATCTCCAGAATATATTCGCAAAAATGTGAGACAACCCAACCTTTTATCAAACATTATTTTGAAAGCAAATGCGCATAAGTTTTGTTCATATAATTTAGTTATATTTCGAACTTTTTCGATAGGACTCGGAAAGTATCTTATAATAGAATCTAAAAGCAATTGAACACCAATATTACGATAAGAACTGCCGCACAGTAATGGAAATGCCAACTGTTTTATTGTAATACGTCTTAAAGCATTCTGTAGTGACTGAATGCTTATATTTTCGAGTTTATCAGTTGTCAATATATCTTCCGATAATTTTTCATCCAATTCAGACATTGAACCGATAAGCTCTTCACGCATTTGATGCGCATTTTTATACAGTTCATCGCTTGAATTCAAAGGACTTGTTTCGAAAACTCTTCCGCTATCGCTCTTATCATTTTGAGGCCAAACTATTTTTTGCATTGAAATCAAATCAATCACACCATTAAAACATTTTCCTTCCCCTAAAGGTATATGAATTGGAAGTGGTTTTACGCCTAACTTTCGTTGAATACTTTCAATACAATCAGACATATTGGCCAACTGTTTGTCCATTTTATTTAAATATATAATTCTTGGGATATTATATCTGTTCGCTTGAGACCAAACAGTATAAGTTTGTGCCTCAACACCAGCGGAGGCGTCGAGTATAGCGACCGCGCCGTCCAATACACTCAAAGATCGCTCCACTTCTACAGTGAAATCTACGTGTCCGGGAGTGTCGATTAGGTTTATTCGATGCTTTTTCCAGCCAAATGTTATTGAAGCAGAGCTTATAGTGATTCCTCGTTCGCGTTCTTGCGCTAAAAAGTCCATAACAGTGTCCCCATCGTGTACTTCACCCATTATTTCTGTCTGACCTGAATAGTAAAGCATTCGTTCTGTTGTTGTAGTCTTTCCCGCGTCGATGTGTGCTATTATTCCTATATTTCGAGTCGATTTCAACTCGTATTTTTCAATCCAAACTCGAGTACAATATAAACGTTTGATTGTCTTTCTTATCAAATTGTATTTTGAACGCAATAAATACATCTTTATGTTTAAGGTCACAAAAATTAAATGCTTTGTTTAGAAATTATATTCAAATTGATTTCAATTTGAATGACAAAGGATTCAGGATTCAAATGACTTTGAACTACAGTATAGTAATTATAATTTGAAAAGTGCGCAAAACTCGCTTTGAATTACAAGTGAAACAAATATCAAGTGAGCATAACTTTCATATTTAAGGCTTAAC
>JAQFXV010002072.1:0-11334 GCA_034694065.1 Camisia spinifer | reverse complement strand
ATATCTTTAATATGAAATTAAAGATATTATGTTGACAGGTTCTATCAATAAATATGTTGACTAAGATGTTATTTAAGTGATAATGTATTAAACTTCGTCTTATGATTAAGTTTTTAAAATCTGTGTTTTGTGACTAATATGTTTGTATACTTTTTTCCTAATGTTTGTTAACTCGCGTTTGATTATCTTTTTAAAAAAATTGTCATTAGTGATCTTTTTCTCAATTGCAATTGATATAATTTTTGAAAGGTCTAAAATTGAATAATTAAAAAACACACTTTGCTTTTGCCTAAATTAGTCTTTTTATTATTTTCAATAATAGGTCATAAGTTATAACATTATTGTTTTTATTAAGGAAATAACATTCCACAAAATTAATGGCAATCTGTAATAGTTTTTTTGGATAATTTGGTCCAAATATATCAAATCTTTTATTCAATTAATATTATAGCTTAAATATTATTGATATTAATATAATAGGATTAAAGGCCACTTCAATCTAAATAAATTACTTTTAAATAAGATAAAAATCTGAATTCTGTGATAATTAATAAGTTTAAGCTTAAGAATGCACAAAAAATGCGTGAAATATACTATAAAGTCTGCATATTTCAAAAGCTGCCGATTGATCAATAGTTTGAAAATACAAACAAAGTTTAGATTACAATAAAAGGCTAACTTAATAAATAAAATAAATAAAAATCTATAAGTTGTCCATTAAATCCCAATCACTGATAAATAATATAAAATTGATTTAAACTTGATTTAAAAAAGTTGTAAATATAAGAAATAACTAAAATGTTGAATTAAACCCCTCTTTTAGTGGTTCCTCTTAATAAAGAAGAATTAAAAGTTCCTCTATTAGAAGGTGTTCTATTTCCTCTCCCTCGCCAATTCGGAACAATACCTCCGTTGACACTTCGTTCAACTCGTGGACCACTACTGGCCGGCACTCTTCCTAAAGTCACTCTTTCTCTATCCATTTCAAGTTCTTCCAACTTTTGAGTTAAGCCTAACTTTTGCTGAATAGCGATACGAAGCAAAGAATTAAGTGTTTTCTTTTCATCTTCAGAAGACTTATATTGACGCTGAAGTTCATCGATTTGTGAGACATAGTCTTCACAACGGGCCGCAAACATAGAACGAAGTGATGCAAAAGTCGCTGCGTCTTCTTTCAAAGCCTAAATATTTTTCAATGAATGAATGAGAAAACTTTCAGTATTTAAAACAAGAACTATAAGAATACCTTCAATTCATTTCGTAATTTAGTCATAGTTTCAGTGACGACAGCCTTTTCAGTTTCATATTTCGATTTCAAGTTAGCCAAAGCCACTTCTGCTGTCTGTTTATTAGCTTTTAATACTGTTCTCAAAGTCGCGATTTGTTCACGTTTTGTGGACAGAAGTGACTTAAACTTAACGACTTGATCCTGAAGGTCTTCAATTTCTGCTGTGGAAGCCGTGGACGTAATATCTGACTGCGGAGGGTTCGACTTCGGAACTATCAGTTTGACTCGAGACGAGCGCTGATCTATCGATGTTTCGATTGCTGTTTTCAAATGCTTCAACTGATCACGTATTGTCTCCAATAATAGATTACAATCGAAAGATTTAAGGACTTTAATTGATTCGTTTGGATAATGGAGTTTATCTTTGAGTTGTTCTAATTTAATATTAGACACAGAATCGCAATTGATGACAGGATTTGCGTGATCTAACATTACTCTATTGGGTGTCTCGCCATTCACTTTACAATTTAAAACAATTTATTTTTACTAAATATTTATATAAATTTAAATAAATGGCAGTAAATAAGAAAATAGTCATACCTAAGCAAATATGATGATAAAGTGCTGCCAAATCTTCTGAGAGACTCAATAAGTCGTCTTGAGTTAGGCTCAAGTTTCCGAAAATATCTTCATTGATAGCGTTCATAGTCTTCAAGTCTTCTTCTAAATAAGCACTCTTTACTTCATATGCTTGCAGTTTATTTTGCAATTTAATAACTTCTTCTCTCAAATGACTTAAATTAGAATCACTTATTTGTCTCTCAAGAATAATCTTCAAACGCACCAACTCTGGAAATTCGCTGTTTGTGTCGATATTATTATCGAAATCAATATCACCGTAAAGTGAAACCAATGAATTGATATTTTCAAAAATTTTTGAAAGTTTATTACTTTGATTATTGTATTCAGACTGGACTTTATCTAAAAGAATCTGAGATTCATTTAATCTCTGATTGAGTTGGATTTTTTGATTATCAGCTTCTTCTAGCATTCGTTCGAATTTTTTGATTTCATGTAAATGAACCTCACCAAATAACGATCCTTCTAACGATGATGGCTGAGTATTAGATGGACTTATATCATTATTAGGTGATTGTAACAGATCCGCTTCCATTTTACGAAGTGTCTGATTGTTCTCATCAAAAGGTTCTGTTCCATCATTTCCCATATCATCTAAAGTTTTATAAGTAATCACAAATAATCTATTATTACGTATTACTCATTATTAGTCAAACGTTTTTTAACATATTTTACTCGATTAATAGGTATTTAATTATTTATTTATCGAAGTTATTAATAATATGTTTCAAAGAAAATAAGTTAATGAATCGCTTTTTACATATTTAATAAATCATTCGAAACAATATAACAGAATAAATGAAAATAAAATATAGTTAAAAATTGATATAAATTAAATGCTGATTAGTTATGAAATAATTGAAGTTATATTTTATAACAAAATCTATGGCGCAATACATCCCGTAATACACGAGATAAACAAAGTTATGAGCCTTTGACAGAATGCAAGACATCCGTTATCATTGCTATCAATTAAAAATTCACTATCACTGGTATTATCTGTCCGTAAAGTTTCTGAAATTTGTTTCTTTGAATGAAGAAAATTAGAACTTTTATCAACTTTTTGTTTGTGAGAATTGAGTAAAACTGAGTCTTTATTATCACATTTTTGCTCTACACTAATATTGTCTACAGGTATCACATATTTATTGTCAGCACATTTTCTAAACGAAACAGATTTAATGGGTTTTAACTCAATATCGGGAGAAATTCTATTTGAAGTCGAGGCAAAACTGATTTCTTTTATATGAATTTTTTGTGCGCCTTTTAAAGTGTTTTGAATTAAAGGAGAGATAGAATAGCTTTGAATTTGATTAGTGTTTGATTTCTTACTTCCAAACTTAAGACCAGCAAAACCGGCAAAACTACTCAAATTGAGTATAGATTCAGAATTAATCCTTTTGTCGAGTTCTTTCTTAACCGCATATTTTTGTTCTCTTTCTGACTGTAATGCTTCCAACGCTTCCTCCATCTGAACAATTCAATTATCATTAAATACATCCATAATTCGAAACTTTATTAATTTGATTCTTACTTGTCTTTCAGCTATTCTTTTCAAATGTTCAAATTCTTCGAGTTGTGCCTGAAGTGCCTCTAATTCTTCTGTCAAACGTCTCACCTCATGCTTCGATGTCTCGAAATCTATTTGCGATGATTTAAGAGAAGACACTTGTTTTTGAAGTGATATATTTTCCTCTTCGAGTTCGTTATTATCGGTCAAAAGTCTTGATTCTCGAAACTTAAGTTCTTTGAGTTCAGTTCTCAAGTTTTTTCGTTCCCATTCCATGACTTCCGTTTGTTTACTCAGTTCCGTATTTTCCTGAAGATATCGTTCTTTCTCTGCCTGAACGCATTCCAACTCATGTCTAACCTTTAAATTGTATGACAAATAAATATTTATTTAATTGAAAAAATACTTCATATAAAATGAAATGAATGTCTCACTTGTTTGAGTTCTCTTTCGAGTTCGTATAAAGTGGTGGCAAAAGACGCCTCTTTATTAGCACTTTCTTGTAGAAGACGTTCTTCCTGTTCAATACCACTCGAAGCAGAAACTTTTTGGATTGTTTGACATTTATTGAATGCCTTTTAATTCAATTTAATCATATATTATTTCTTTTAATTAAAGCTAATAATAGTAAATACATCTCTCAAATCGTCCAAATCTTTTTTGGTGGTCTCATAATTAGACTCGAGTTCGTCATACCTTCGCTGCAAATCTTCTTTTTCATCCTATTATTGAAAACCATTTATAACAATAGACAACAACTTAATTAATGACAAAAATGAATATAAATGAAGAAATAATAATAAATACCAATAGAACTAAACCATATTGAGCTGATTGTATTTTTTCAGAACTTGTTTGAGCCAATTCTCTATTAAGTCTATCGATTTCACTCTTCAGTCCAATCATTTCATTCTTAATCGATTCAATACTAACCGTTTCACTCATTTCTATATCTATTTATTTTTATTATATATATTATTGTAAAAATCAATTATTTATTATATTTTTCATTAATTATCGGTATTATTAATAGATTTTGTTAAATATTATTAATTTTAATACTATTTATTCTGTTAATAATAAATCATTATTCAAATAATATTGTCTTTTATTTTCCATAATTACTGTCCTTTAATAGTATTTAAACTAAAATAAATTAAATTTAAAAATTAATTATAAATTAAAATAAAGAATCATTTTTAAAGCAAAAGTTGTCCAGTTTTTGAGACAAACCTTTGAGTGCAATATAAGTACAATTGACTCAAATTATTTGTTACGAAATATTACATTATTTTCAATGAATGAGTTCAACAAACAATTTCATAATCATTAAATGCATTTAACATTTTCTCTATAAATATTTTGTTTATCTTTTCTCAAAACAATTTGAACTTCAATTTGAACTTAAAAACAAAGTTATGTCGAAACAAATTCATTGATAACCAAAAATCCATTCATTAATCGTAAATATATTATAATTTGTGCCAAACTTTACAAATGAAATACTGATTACTACTATTGTGAAAAATTATCGATAAATCTGTAATAATATTATCAATAAAACAATTGTAAATCATTTAAAGCAAATATTAATCATTTTAGTAAACATTTATGAATATCTTTATCAATATATTGATAACTGAATGAAATAAATAAAAATATTTTCCATTAGTTTATAAATAAATTCAATGAATAAAAGTTCTGATGTTTGATATGATTTAAAGTAAAGTCTCTCTCAATAGTGAACAAACATTTAATGCATTTATTAATGAATTTCTCATAAATTATTTGTATATTTGATTTTAAAATTGAAATATTAACGAAATGTCAAGTTTTTCAAGCGATTCGACACTCAATTCGACACTAAAAACATTCAATACATTAATCACAAAAACGAATGAGTCTTCGATTGGATTCAATTTGACGACAAATCCGAGTATTATTTCATATAATATGACAGAAAATATTTCAAAAGGAGATAAAAGAACAGCTAATATTTCATCAATTGGTTCGCATTATTATTATCTATCATTTGGAGCAATACTTGCTATCATTTTAATAATAGTATTGATTTTATTAATAATACGCAAAAAACGTTACAACAAATTAAGACACCATTTAATGCCTGTCTATAAGTTTGATCCGAGAGAAGAGTCGGGCGAAGACTGGGAAACAGAACTATTGGATGGCATTAATTCTAGTCTTACAAAAGGATCAGCTCTTAATACAAGACAGCTCTACACAAATGAAATGCATGAAAGACCACAACTCTCTTTCGCCAGAGTCTGAACACAATCTCAACATTATCTCAATTGAGTCTTAATATAACTATTTTTCTGTTTAGTTTTTGTGCCAAACTGTTTGTCATATTTTATTGATTCCACTCAACTGTGATCTTATTTTTTAGTTCAATAAATAGTTACTATTTAGTTATTATTACCTATTTTTCAGTGTTTAGATTATTGTTATATTTTTGAATTTTAATAATTTTTAAGTTACTATTATTACTAATTTTGAATTTATTCAAATTTTTGTTATAATCAATTGAATGACATATTATTATATAATTAATACAATCATATAATTAATCTAATCATTAATTAAGTGATTCTTTACGCAAAAATTTACAATACATTCATGTGATTAAATATGACATTAAATGCGGTCAAATTATATATAATATGTTATGAATTGAATCTATGAATTGTTATGAAAAAAAGGTTACGACTAAAATGCTTACGAATTGTGACACATTTTGACACTTCAAATGTAAAATTAATGGCAAATCGTTTAATATTAAAATCAGATCATATCGTAATAATAAGTATTATATTTATTAAAACTAAATACAATTTATGGCAAAATGATTAAAAGCTAAAAATTGAATTTGAAAAAGTGCTGCTCTTTGTGCTTGTGATGTATTTTTATGAGAATTTGAGTTTCACTAAAAATGACGAATAGCTTAAGCAATGCATTAAATTTAATGATGACTTTTGTGAATATACACAATGTCTTCAATATATGTTAATCGCTTCCAAAATCTTCGACTCCAATGTCATCACTGGTTACTGCTATTCGAATAATAATAATATCATTAAACAATATTCAGCTATTTTTATATTTCATTGTAATTATTATTTAAATCCTTATTTCTAAAACTTTCAAAAAAATTTGATACCAAGAAATCAAATGAAAAATATTATATTATATAAAATCTAACTTTATTTGTAATTTGAGTTCATGTTATACTCAAGATTTTAACATAATTTCAGGCTATCATAAGTGATAAGTTATATCGCAGTGATATTTAGTAATTCAAAACTAGTATAAAAGTCTTATTACTCAAAATATTGAATGTCTTTTCCAATATTTATTTACCTTTGGACTCAATTCATGCAAATAAATGATTGTAAAGAAAAATATATTAAAAAAGTCAATCAAATATTTCAACTAAAACATATTGAGAGAACTTTTATGGAAGTGACGAAACTCTAACACTCTTCTGCTGTCAGTACTGCTTATGCTTTAAAATTATAATATATTTTAGAGCTTATATTATTTGCTGTCAATCACTGATCCTTATAATTGGTTTCGAACTCAAAAAAGAGTGAGAATTTTGAAAACTTTTAGAAACTGAATGAAAATTATGATTTACTGAAAAAAACGTTAATACCTTTGGCACTCTTTCCACGCTTTTTAGGGGAAGAAACTCTTGCCTTCTTTCGTTTTTTACCAGTTGATCCTTTAGGTCTTCCGCGTCCTCTTTTAGCTTTACTCTCTCCGTCATCATCTCTATTACTCTGATCTTTAACCGCAGCCGAAGCCGCTTCCGCAGCCTTACGCGGACGACCGCGACCGCCACCTTTCTTATCATCGATTAGCTCCAAAGTTTCGCCACCGCTTACATCTTGTTTACGGGGTCGACCGCGACCACGCTTTTCACCCGAATCATCTCCCATTTCGTTTGACGAATTCCTTTGGGAGCCTATCAGTTATTAATGTTTTATATCTATTATAATTGTCTTATATTTTATTTTATTTATTCTTAACATTCATTCAAAACTCAAATCAATTAAGAGATAACTTTCAGTCAGATTACGGTTAGATATAATAGTTTTATAAGTAATTCTATAATATTTAAACTTTTATTTCTACAAAAAATTTAGTTTAAGTTAATCAACAGTAAATCTCGAGAATTGGAGACTTTTAGGAAATTTATGTCAAATGACTGACCTATTGATCACACTTTTTAATCATTCAAATTGATAAACAAACGCAAAAATCCTATGAAGTGAGAGATCGAATGTATCGAAAGTCAAATTTTCATGTTTTTATAGAATCAAAATCTCATCAAATTTTAATATGGATTTAAAACTATAAATGTCTCGATAGCTTCTGAACTATATTTAATCGAATTAAACACAAAATAAGATCCTATTGATTACCAAATAATTTATCATCAAATCCTTCTGAAATTATTCTGAATTAAAAATTATTATTAACTAAACTATATTTTGCATCGTATTTATTATTCCGAATTTTATCAGAATCACAACATTGTAACCAAATTTTTTCAATCAATACAATAAAAGCTTAACTGATTTGCAGTACAAGAAATAGCACAACATTTAGAGTACAATTTGACAAATATTGAAGTTTTTATTAAACAAAAGTGATATTTATAGCTAATTAACGGTAAATACTTTTGAGTTATTTCCCAATCGAGTAAGTATTCGATTGTCGTTAAAGACATAAATGAATTATTGTTGAAGAATTGAGTTAAAAAAGACGAATATATTGCACAATAAGGTGAATGGTTTATAATTAGATTCTCTATTGTGTTAAGTTTGAAATAAAAAATATTTGAAAAATAGTAAAATACCTGAGAATGAGATTCTTTAAGATAAGAACCACTCCCACTACCCGTTAAACCAAAAACACTTTTCTCTTACAGTTATTTTCTATTTTATAGTCATCACAAATCAGTTATCAATAGATTTACTCTATTTTCCAAATTTATTTTCTATCAAATTTTCAGCACTAATCACAATAATTTGATATAATTATGAGTTTGAAAAGAGAGTCAAATAATAGAATGATTATATTTTATTGGATGAGTTGGGAAGAGATGGGCTTCAAATGAAAGTAAGGGTGAGTTTCGATCGTCAGTGATTCAGAAGCTGTGACGGGTGGAGACCTTCATAACAGCTTTGGATTAACATTAGGTCTGCTCTTATTATATGGCTCTCAATTCGGACAAATAGTATGTGATTCTAATGGTCACACATTCTCTCCCTATAGACTATCAATACTAAAGAGTCAGCATAACTGTTATGTTAAACTCAATGTTGTTTTACTAACCGTTCAATAGATATAATAATAAGTTTTAGTTTAAGTCAAACTATGGTATTATTCAATCAAATACTTCTTTTAAAGTTTTACTTCTATTCAATTACTTCTCTCATCTTTCAGTTTCTGAGTCTTAAATAGATTAATGTCTGATATTTTATGTCTAAACATTGATATATCGATAAATCCTATCAAACATTGAAAACATTTTACTAAACAAAATATAACTTTCAAATATATATTGATTTCAATTCAGATATTTGTATTCAATAAGAAAATGTTGGATTCAATGATTGAGAAATATATTCAAACTTATTATATATTCTTTAAACAAACCCATGAAATGATGCGAAAACATATTTGATTGAGAAATAAGTGATTATAAGTTTTACAATCAATTTAATTTTCCTCAAAACAAGTTTTTAGTTTTATTTGAAGTTTATTTTCTTATTAATTTTTGATTTTTGTTGCTTTCAATTAAATTGATTAATAAAAGAGATTTGAATGACTGAAAACTTTTGAAATCCGTATAACTATAGTCTCAAGTTTTGATTGTATTTTCATTAGATTCTTGTCTTTTCATTAGATTCTTGTCTTTTCATTAGATTCTTGTCTTTTCATTAGATTCTAGTCTTTATTCAATTCAAATATTTGATTAAAAGTTAAAACAAATTGATTTAATTTCACAGAACAATCAATTTTTCAAAAAATCAAATATTGTATTCAATTATAAAAAATGAGAAAACAATTGATTAAAAAGTGTTGAAATAATAATGAAAATGAAGTTAAGATTAATGTTAAAGAGTTTGAAAAGAGCTAAAGATTTATATATTATCGATATATAGATAGAGCAGAGCTTTAGTAAAAAAGATAGAGAAAAGTCTGAGTAAAGTATCAATTATTGAGTGAATAGAAGTGAATAGAGTCTGAATGAAAGGCAAAACTGTGCTCAACATTGCTATAGAATGTAATATACTTTCAAATGGCGCCCAAATCACAGTCAACACAAAGAATTAACTTTTCAACCATTTTATTATTATTTATATTCAATTAATTCAATTCAATTTTTAATTCTAATTTTCTTTTATATCACTTCTATTTATAGAAAATATTTTAAGTCTGACAAAAATTGCTAAAACTTACCAAAAATCCAAGAAATAAATGAACTTATTTTGATGGAAAAGTCAGTTAAACACCAGTTTTCAAGTTATCGATAGAATAGTTTCTCACACAAGCGCTTAAGCAGTCGTTCTCTCTCTCACTCTCTATTCCCTCCCCTTCTCTATATATCTCTCCACTAATACTCTATTCAATAACTCATAGCATTCTATACTTTTCTCTCTCACTCTTCTCTCTATTCTATACTTTTTTATATTCACTCATCCAATAGAAGTGCGCTTTTTTGATAAAACTAAACATTTTTAGCTAACATTTCCTAAGAATAAATTTAACTAATTTTATTCAAATTAATGTTAATATATCTGTTCTCATAAGAAACTAAATTTTTCTATAATTCAATTATAAGAATAATGTTTTTCTATAACTTTATTCAAATATTGTCTGAATTGGAATTTTCACTTTTTCACAAACTTTTCAAAACTTGTGCATAACTTTTTGAATTTTCAAAAATAATAATAAAGTGTTTGAAATTAAAATATTCAAACGATCTTTGAATAAATTGAGAGCGAATTGAGTTTGAAATTTTGATATATTATGACTCAGAATATGAATTTGAGATTTTCTGTTGAATTTTGATTGTCAAACATCTATTAGGTTTGAAAATTATTAGTTGGGATTATATGTTATTTAAATTTTCTGTTCAAAAGAGACAATACAAATATATGATCAATGTGTATGTGATGCTGTATTCTAGCTATTATTCATCTAAATCTTAAATTATCTTAGATTTGATTGAATGCTGGTTCTGATAAAAATTATAATTCAAAGCAGTCCAGAAATTAATACCTGTATTCTTATTATGTGAATAACTTATGATATTCTCATCTCTGATTGACATAATAGACAAATTGAAAATGATATAGTTATTATCCAATAGAATAATTACCAAAAAACATGAATTCCGTTTTTTGCAAACATTGTTGAAATTCCAATATTCGAATTACAGATAATATTGATAAAGATTACTTTTCTTTTTCATTAAATAAATGAGATATTAGAATATTTTTTCTAAGTCTAGTCATAGATAAGACATTTACCAGTATTTGAGAGGGAGTTAAATATCTATTTACAATGAATCTAAAGTCTAATATTTGATTTTAATTTGATCATGAATTTTAATTTGCCGTTAAAAATGCATTAAAATAAGTAATTTTGATATTACAGGATTAAAATGATTTGAATCGAACTCATTAGTGTTTATTTGTTCTTTGATTCTTCGATTTTGAAAAAGTATCGAAGTGGTGAAGGGGTACATATCAATTCGTTCCTGTGAAATGTTCACCTGCTTTTATTCGTTGATTCAAAATTCAATAAATCCTTTAACCAATTTTTAGACCTTTAGAAGTTTATTCATTAGTAATTAAAGTTACTATGAGTTGAATAGATATTAAAATATGTTATAAATAATTTTCACTGAATGAGTATAAAA
>JAQFXV010002071.1:0-11336 GCA_034694065.1 Camisia spinifer | reverse complement strand
ACTATATCGATGAATTTTATCTATGAAACCAATCTATTATTTAAACTCCTATAATGCTCATTAAGTTATGAAAATAATTTGGAATAGTTTGAAAATTTTTCTGTTGTTAATGTTTGAAACGTTGTTTTAAAATTCGAAGCAAATGAATATTAGAGGTTTTATTTAGACTTCCAAGAATGAAACCCAGAATCAGTGACGTGTAAATGTTTAAACACGTATACATTCAACCAATTTGACTGGAAGTGTACTGTACTGTACAGTAAATAGTTTTAAATAACAAGAAAATGTTTTGGAATTTTTCTGTCTCTCAGCAATATTTTAATCAGTGAACAAGAATAGTTTTACAGGCGCTCTATAGTTCTCTCTCTACCTGTTTGTACGTAGTGAATTTATGAATGCATTCAATAGAATAAACTTATTTTTCCAAAAATTCTATCATTCTATGGTAATCATAGATTATTCTCATATTCTTAAAAAGTAAAATGATCAACATGATATTTTTTTATTCAAATATATAATCCCTTTAATAATGTTAGCGATTTTGAAAGAAACATATGCTATCAATGGTAAAACTAACTGTTATATTCTTTTTAAAGTTAAATTCTTTCATTCCGGTGTTATCTTTAACTTACTCACTATCAGACATTTTGATTGGATACAAAATTTCAATCAAATTATTCAATCAAATAGATAGTTGTTATCGATTTTTGGTGAATTTGTGCATAAAATCATTCTTAAATTGAAAATTTGGATGAACATTAATTTAGGAAAAGAAATAGTTGACATCTAATATAATTTGAGAGTTTTAATATTAAATCTTACTTTAAATGATATGATTATGCAAACTGGAGATGAGAATCTCGCACCCACATAATCGGGTGCTTCAATTTTAGCGTGTGTGTAGTTTTACTGATTAATTTTTAGCATTGAAAAAATTAGAATTTTGTAGACTCAAAATTTCATTGTTCAAGACTCAATGGTAAACAACAGGACCTAAAATTCGATGTAATCCGATATAATTCAAGAATTATCTGACTTCATATACATATAGTGATTATAAATAAGCTTTCAATATTTTACAGAATGTGTATACTTGAAATTACTAAGTTTCAAATAATATGGGCTTGAGCTGGGGCTAATCGAGATTATTAATTGAAAAGTGATTCATTCATTCTCTTATTAATAAAATATTTATTCTATGCATTTATAATAATTATTATTATACATCAGTCCTTAATTTAGAATTTTTATTCAATTTTTTGAATTTTTACCTCCAATTCGTATTACCAAATAAGTTATAACAATAAAAAATTAAATTAAAATTTTGATAGCGTGTGATTTAATCACTATATTGCAGAATCATATCTTGTATTTCACGGGCGTTAGATTTTTACAATTATAAGCTCATAATAGGCTCGATATAATGCAAAATTATGATTACAGAGTTATTATTTTAGTTATTCAAACGGCAATTTTTACTAAATGATAAATTACAATCAACTAAAGCTTAAGAGGTTATATTTTTATTTTAAAGATTGCCCCAAAACTTTTAGGTCATATATGAGTCTAACATATGTAAGAAAGTCACTAATTATTGAATGATTTAAAACATACAGCAAGAAAATAAGTTTTATTTGATTTCAAAATGATCACAAAATGGTTTTAAAATGTTTTCCTTCACGTTTAACATCGTATTTAGACATCAAAAGTAGCACATTTTGACTTATTGTAGAAATAGAACAATTTCATTGATTAATTAAATTTTTCCATTTAATTTAAAATACGATTTTAATGCAAATTTTTAAATGCGAACAAAGTTTATTTTAATTGCGATTGATTTGAAATTCACTTACAAAAAAGAAATGGTATAAAAGTGAGAGTAAATCATTGAGAAAATTTTGTAGAATGTTTTGAAATTGCCATAATTTTCTTTGAGAACTTAAATAATGAGCTCATTTCGACAATTACTTTAGCTCATCGTCTCTTAACATATTTTCATTGTAGTACATCTGCTGTGATTCCAGTACTTATTCTAAAGATGGATATAAAGCTCATAACATTGAAGGGAATGGAATATCTTCATTGAAATGAGACACTGAATGTGACTCTGCGGGGCTTCATAGAGATGCCCTGTTTGCCAAAAAGATCACGTCTTTTGTGTGATGTCTATTTTAGAAAGGAATAAATGCTACCACATATGAATTGGGTCTTTACCACCTATGGTCTTATTCAAGTCTTATTCTAACTTCATATTCATATAAGTTTATTAACCACAATAACTCGTAAATGCGATCTATTTATCTCTAAAAATCTTTGGGTAAATCTTTATTTTCAATGTTTCACATTTTCAAAATTATTGGGAAGTTTAAGCCAATGAAATCTAAGATTGAAATAATTTGATAACATTTCCATACAATATAAAATACTAGTTATTTAGAGATAAGTCAAATTATTCTTATGTTTTGTATTCAGAATATTTGAATACAAGCAGTGAAAAGAGGACATGCTCTAAATGATCCCAAATTTACCAAAATGTAATTTTAGGCAAAGATTTTCATAAGCATTACCACCGTTTGTCTTTAATTTTTATTGAATCAGAAAATACTAATTATGAGAAATAAAATTAAGTTTTAAGATAGTTTTCAAAATTAATGCAATTTATTCTAATGTTGGTAAAAAGTAGAGGAATAGGTTCCTTATGGTATTGTAATCTATAAAAATATTGTGCAATGACTATTAGTAATGCTCTTAATATTTCAATTTAATGTGAAACACTGTATTCATGGTGTATTGATTGTACTATTTGATGGTAGTGTCAATTTGGCCCACAATATGTGTTCCCGGTGTGTCTTTACTCCTCTTCTGTCCCCTGTGAAGCACTACATCAAGCATGCAATCCATGCATCGATGCTTTTGGATATAGAAAGTTTCGTAGATTAAATTGTGAGAACAATTGAAATACATTGTTATAAAAAACAAGGTTTTGCCTCTGTTAGAAACGCTTAGCTTTAATAGAATATTGCAACAGATGTGTTGCCCATTGACTTGGACTTCTTTTGATTGAAGTCAGCTTCACTTGTATTGATGTTGACTCGTATTCACAATTAATTCGTTTCGTGCTATAAATGTTCGATCAACTGAATATTCGGTTCAATTATTAGCCACTGTATTGTCGAAAATTATTTTCGTGCGAACGTTATGGATATTAAAATTGAAAGTATATTATAAGCTGTTCTCTCTATTTTCCTCTTCTAATTACTGCCAATCGATTCTCTTAATATCTCAATCGCTTTTCATCAGCACTCATGCATTTGTTCATTGATTGATTAATTTTCACTTTCTTTCTGGTCCATTAAATAAATTTTCATTATAACCCCTACACACAGAACTACTTAAATGTTAGATTCAGTATTCATTTGTCGAACAAAGTCTATAAGTTAGAAATTAATTAAATTAAATGTAACATATATTATAACTTTACACTTACATCAAACTTGTTTTTGAATCAAAGTTACATACTTTTTATTGTATCCAATGTTTACATAACAGCTTAATTTCCTGTATTGTTAATATTTTTGTGAATGTTATTGTGAGTTAAGTTATAAGTATTCCGATTCATGAATGAATATTTACCACAAATCAAATCTTTACACGAATATACAGTACAATAAATATAGAGAATTAGTTATACAATGATATTCGATAATTCAGTGTAAAAGCTTTGATAAAGTAAATTCGTGGTGAAAGTGAATCACTATTTGGTTGCTTTAAAGAGAATAATGCATGTCTACATAGATGTATAATATTGTAGTGTTTCCTAATGTATGTTTTCCCTACTCTTTGGTATAACATTATGTCTGAAAACAAGTCCAGCTCATGATGTTTTCTACAGCGACTGCGGCACTGATTTTCATCATAAAGGAACGATTTCAATGATGCACAACACATACTGTTGTTCATTGATTTAAAGTGAATTGAGAGATACGAGCTATGGCTGTATATCCGTCGGCCGACTCTAAGCTATGAAAAAGAGTTAGACAAAACTTATATCATGTATAACTCAATCGTAACCCCCCAGCAGTCTATTCCGTTTGCACTACTTTCCTACTCAACGGACACATCCTGAATGACCGGAAAGTACATCAATTGCTTTAGAAGCAAAGCAATGGCACTTCTATTCTCATTGCATTACATTCTTTATTCTATTCCAACTCTTTCTCATATCAAATATTCTTTTACATTTCAGTGAATATTACGATTCTTGAGTAGCATCACATAAATTAATACCAATTTTATGTTTATGTGTCAGCTTAAAAGACTATTTTCAATCTATCATTTGCTTCAAGTTCTTATGACTTAAGAATAAAATAACTTATTTTTAAGTTATGCAAAGTTTTAATAGGTTTTCAAATTCATAAAACTAGTGTTTAATTATAATTGAACAAAAATCAGCTCAACTAAAGAATTGGCACATTTTTTCTTTAAATATTTTTAACATCAAAAATTAAAAGCTTTAGATGAAAACTAAAATTAAAATTAGAAAAGAATTTATTTATTAAAACGGATGTTAGATATTATTATCTTCATAATCAGACATCTCTCTGAACCACTTTTAGAACATACTGTACTTCGAAACTTACTACTAAAATATTCAAAACAAAAGAAAAAACTTCCATTTTGTGTCTATTCATTGAAATTTCAATATTCAATAATTAGATTCATTTTACGTCTAAATTTTGAATTAATGGTAATAATATTTCTACTATTATGAAGTTATATTCACTCATAAATGAATTTGTAATTTTTCGAACCAATGATAAGGCAATGAAACAAATAATGTGAGAGCAACTTATTTATCATTTATAAACAAAACAATTTATAAGCTTGTTTGATATCGATTGTATTCTTTATGTGTGAGTAAAATATAGAACAGTTTTAATTTGAATTATTTCAGAAAATGTAAAGCAAAATAATTGGTACACATATAGAAACATAATTTGAAACTTATACGAATTGAAAAATTTGATGCTAAACTGGGTATAATTGACTAGTATATTGAACAATAAAATTAATTCAAACTTAAAGGGTGCAATGCATTAACCGATTCAACACATTGATTCTTTAGATTCTTTCTATTGAATATCAAATTCTTAGCCATATATTAGGTATCAATAACTCCGATGTCAGATAATTAATAAGTAATTAGTAATAGTTCTTCATTTACATTTATTTTATGTCTTCGCAAACTTCCATTCTAAACAAGATTTCAAATGTCTAATATTCTAGATTCTGTTCCATTCAAATAATATTTCTAATTTTAAAAATGGTATCAGTTTCTCCCTCTGTTGGATGCGTTCACACATACTTCAAACTAGTGGTTCTCATACTTTTTACTCACTGGTATCACTAATTCGTTAATTCGATTCCTATGTCAAATTGGATTTATGCGTCAGTTTAGCCTTTTAATTAAGAAAGGCGTATATTTTTAATAGAAATTCAAATATTCAAAAATTCTTGAATTTTAAAGCTTAAACTGAAGTGTTTTCTGATGAAATCTCTTTAAATGGATAAAATTTTAAGAGATTAAAAAAAGATTTTTAAATTAATTTTTTTTGAAAAATATAGGAGTTGGAAATGTTTAACATTTAATTGTAATATAAACTCTTTGAATAGATATTTTCAAGATGTTCTACAAAGTTATTAATTAATTAATTAATAAAATTATATTAAATTTGAAATGTAAGGTACAATTATCTTTTATATTATACACTTGTGTACTTGAGATGGATCGCATAGCAAAGTTTGAGAAACACTGCTTCGAACGATCGGAATATCGGGAATTTTGTTTTTACTCTTATTTAATATCTAATGGAATGATGTTGTGTTACATCAGAGAGAGTTACTTTCGCCACTTTAACTCTAAATATCTATTACTCTGCATAATATCTTAGTTCACTCGATGTTCAATAATTGCCTAATTGTTCAAAATAACCACTAAATTGTGTTGATTTGTTATTGCGTTAATTCTATTAAAAATAAGTTCTAATAAAACACATCATTCAAAATGAAATTCTGTTGATTTTATATTTGCTTAGTTTCGAATCATATATTAAAATAGCAATTAATATAAAAATTTATTCAAAGCTTATATCATAAGCTTCCTATCATTTTTTTAAATGAATTTATTAAGTTTATTGTTTATATCCAATTAATTAATATTACCAAATATTTGAATTTATGAATAAATTTAAAAACAAATCATGAATCGAAAGTGAAAATACCACAAAATTCTTAAGGTATGAAAATTGCTTCACATTAATTATTCTGTGTGAAAATTAGCTAGCTTATTTCCAAGATCATTCTTTCAATTGAATCACCATTTCTAAGTTTCCTTCAATGAAAAATATCATTTTTGTCTCAAATATCTCATTATTTAAAATATTTTTTCAAAATTCTGTAAATATTTATTCAAATTCAATTAGTAGTTGTGTTCTGTCATATACTGCCCTCAATTTGTATTATCCAATTCTGAAAATTTCTTATTTACTCAATTTGATATCAAATTTAAGAAAATTTGAATGCTTATATTTTCCCCTTTTTAATTAAATTCTTAATTAAATTGATAACATTTGACAAAAGCAGTATTTATTTTTATTCAGCATAAGATTCCAATGATTGCATTTGTTTTATTAGACTTGCCTTACGTGACAACAGTAACTACGGGGCGAAAACTCTTAATAGTTAACAATACTTCTCAGAAATCGACTACTTTTGCCCCATAGTTACAGTTGTCACGTTAGGTAAATCAAGAAGTACTCCTCAGCTTCTGTTAAATATTTACCTAAAATAGGATTCTTTTTAATCAGAAATGTATGGTTTGTTATTAATATGTATTTTATATTAACAAAGATCACAACACGTAATAACGTGGAGATCGTGTCCTCCGAGTCCGGTCACAGAAGGCTCAGTTTTGTTTGTAATCGTAATGTCAGGCCGTTATACTGAAGAAGTGGACTCTACTCCGCCATTATTCCGTCCCTTTACCAGGGAGTCACTCTCTGCCATCGAAGCGCGAATCGCTGAAGAACATAACAGAAAGACTGCAGAAGTTCAGGTCTCATATTTTTCAAATTATATTTTTCATATCTCTTATTTCCCATTTTTCCCAATTTCATTTTCTACCATTCATTCATGTAATGCTCTAAATGTTAAATTTTAGTGCGATCAATAAGTCTCTCATGAAATTACATTGAAATTAGTTATACAAAAGTATCTGTAGTTTTTTTTAATGGTTAATGAATTGAATTTTTTTTTACTAAAATATCAAGAATTATCTTATTTTCAAAGGAATATTTTTCTTGAATTCGCATAAGAATTGAACAGAAAATTCATATATCAGTTTCAAATCGAGAATTTGAGCATTGATGCAAAACTTGAATTCATTGGAGAAAAACTGATTTTTGAAAAAGTATGTTTATTTGATTGATCGTTTGTTTTTCAATTGAGATTTTGCAGTATTCTCATTGACTTTGAACTTGAAACATATCATCAATAATGTAAGAAATCTGACCACAGGCTTCATAAATATTCGCAATCAAGACTATAAGTTACCTTTTTAACTGCCTAATAATTAAAGTAACTTTAATACAACCGCAAAAATATGATAGAATAGTTGATCATTTTTTTATATCAAAGTTATATAAATAGCTATAAGAATCAAAGGAATATATATTTAGTGTTAGTATCAATGAAATGATTCACAAAGTCTACATAACCTTCACTCCTAAATACACAAAAGCTCATTAAACTATGAAATTAATTTAAGTTCAAAAATAAGTCATTTAAACATTGCTATTAATAATAAAAAAATTGTTATATTAAAAATTGGTGATCGAATTGAAGACAAACTTTACATGAAATGGAAAGCGTTTTAAATAATATCTTAAAAATAAAAATATTTAAGCGATTTGAATAGATTTGAAAAATTGGACAAAACTTAATAATTGAATTTGTATTATAGCCTGATGTATATGTACCACAACATCACGATATAGCTGAACCCGATCCGATGCTTGAAGCAGGACTACCTTTGCCGAGAGCCCTTCAAAGGGAATTCCCTCCTGAACTTATAGCAACTCCAATTGAAGATCTTGATAAATATTATGAAAATAAAATGGTGAGTTTAAGTCAATTTTTTCCGATTCATTTCAAAACTCGTGTGATTCAAGTTTACAATCATTATCTCAATCAGATTTCTAAAGATTTTATTCGAATATTTACTTTATATAATTATTTATATAATATATATAATACAGCAGTAGTTTATCGCGAGAATTAATACTTTATATAATTTATAGGTTAGGAATGGGTATTAATTATTCAATAAAAACTATTTGATTCAAATACTAAACCCGTTAGTAGTGCTCTACTGTACTACTCATCAGTTTTCATATTGAATAGTTTTTCTGATTTACGAATAGATAATTTGAAATGAGAAAAAATGTTTGTTATACATTGTTTAGCATTAAAAAGGAGTAGAATTTTTTCGATTCTCACAATTAGATGATTGATAAATAAATACTTAAACTCATAATACTTGATGAAAAGTTTTTTTAATTTTCGAAAAATATTAAAATTATAATTTCTGATTCATACCCATTTACAAGTGATCCTTTATAATGAAGTATATGATTAAGACTGAGTGCTTTTCTAACTGAAAATGATAGAGTCATGAATTTGTGAAGTCAAGAGCTAGACTTGCCGTTTAGGTGAAACCATACTCGTCAGCAATACAAAGGTTTCCGATTATCTCCTTTTTTCAATATAATCATAAAGAGCTATTACTTAACATTTCAATTCGTTTTGACATAATAATAATGAAGTCTGAAAATCATTTAATAATTTATCATTTAAATAGATTTTAAGGAAATGCAAACTAAATGCAATTGTTTATTCAGCATAAGATTTATTGTTTTGATTATTTATCATTAGTTAAAATTAATGGTTTGAAAAGCAAATCAATTATTGAAAGATAAACCATATTTACGAATGTATTTAAAAATAAATATTATGAATATTGAAGTTTATATTAATACCAAAGATATGGAAATCACATTTAATGATATCTAAGATTAGCATATCTTATGAATATATTACTTAATGCTATCAATTGATTCTATATTACAATAAGTGGTAGGTTTTTGGCTTTTATGATAACTTTGAGTAGAAAAAAATAATCGGTTTCAATAGCAATACTAATGTCAAATACAGTAGTATTGTATTGACATTAGAGGTTTTGAGCATAGGTTGTGAAAATGTAACAATCAATCAATGAAAAAAGTCTGTCTGATATGATTATAAGAATATATGATTCATTATTCTCTCATACAGTGTATTCAATTACACGGAAATACAATATTTCACGTCAAATAAGTAATTATTTTCGTGACTTCATCTTCATTTACTGAATATTTTTCACATTTTTGAAAAAAATAATTCTTCAAAGCAATAAAACTAATGTGTTTTTGCATAATATAAATAGCGTTATATATATGTTCACTAATGTGTTGACTCATGAGTACAGATGTATCTGTTAATGGAAAGGTTTGACACCTTTTATATCCCAACGAATAATAACCTTAACTGAAAAACAGTTATTATATAATACGGAATAAAACCTGAAACTCATTTTGATCAACCCTTTAAGAAATAATACCACAGAACTTGTGAGATGAATGTGAATTCAATACCATAGATATTGTATTATATTTTCTCAATCAAAAGATAATACCTTACCCTTTAGTATATAATTCAAACTGATTAACATAAAATAACATTAAATTTATATTTGAAAATCAATTCGTTTATACTTAATATAGAAATAAAATTCTTTAGAATAAATGAAAGTTGAAAAGAATAATTTGATAATATACTAAAGGATAGCAAATAAATCCTATTCGTTAGACTGACTTTTATTGACTGAATTTGATTGATATTGAATGAAGAAAAAGATTTTAAAAACATTGAAGTAATGGATAGTTTCTAACTTTAGAAATCGTGATAAACTTATATATAAGAGAAAGTTTTCTCCCCATATACAGAAATCTTTCTCTATAATTAAATGGTGACATTTGGTTACCAACGAAATTTAAGTTTTTTAAATATTGGTGCTATAAGAATAATATTAATAATTTTAAAAATTGACTTAGATTTTTGTATAGTATTACATAACATAATATTTTGTTATATTGCATAATTTAACCGGTTTTTTGGGAATCGACATCACAGGAATGAATAACCGAATTTTTATCGGAAGGTGTTGGGTATGACAATGCTATGGGTCAATGTTAGGCTCACGGTGTAGGGCCGGTCCACCGCAGAATTCACTTTGAACTCTTGACCCAGTCCGGAAGCGAACCCAAGCCACTCAGCTCATAGCGACCTATTATGCCTCTATTAGTATTGACCAAAACAAATTGAAGTTGTAAAATTGTCAATATGAACATGATGATTTCAATTAGATTTTTCAGTCAAATCCCAATAGAGTTCAGTGCAATCATTTCATAGTTTATTCATAGTTAAGTTTTGTTGAGTAATTCTCTGGAACGTTTGCTGTAAAAAATATTCTTTGAATTTTGAACATTTATGTGAAGAACTTAAATAAACCAGAGTTTAGGAACAATGAAGAGAGTAAGAGTTTATGATTTATTTATTCTATTACTCTGATATTGATTTTATTCAAAAATTCCATTGTGAATAATAAACTCAATTTTATATTTTGTTTAAATCCAGAAAACAAAACTAATAGACAAAACTTTCATTCTTAGTAAAGTGAAAACCTTTTCAGAAATAAAAATTAATTTTTGTTCGGTTAAGGTATGAGAAATAGATGAATGATTCGAAATCGTGGGATAGCATTATAAAAAACTTAATGTTTCTGAGAATTTCTCTTTTCATTTGTAAACTTGAATATAAATCGGAATTTTTGTGACTGCATTCTATTTCTTAAATTGAATAAAACTTTATCAGACTTTACAATAAAAATATATTCTAAACATTAATTGCCTAAAATTAAGTTTCAAACTTTTTTGATAAGTGAGTTTATACTTCAGGGCTTTGTATCCATCTTTAAGGAATAGAACCACTTTGTAGCAAGTCTACAGTTCAGTATTATTCTATATTCAATTTCTTCAACTACTGTAACTTTTTTATATTTCTATTGAATAGTTTAGAAACACTTCAATTAGAAATATTCATAAATAAATCTTTTAAAAATGTTAACAATTACTTTTAAAATATAGTGCATAAAAATACTTAAAGGAAAATAATGATGTTGC
>JAQFXV010002070.1:0-11336 GCA_034694065.1 Camisia spinifer | reverse complement strand
ATTGTTTTTCGAATGTTTTCAAACATTAAAATATATTTAAAGTGAAGCGTAACTTAAACAGCGTTTTTCTCATTTCAGTGCTTTGAGCGATAGCATACTTCAGAATCCATCCATTCATATAGAAAGCAAGCATCACGAAAATATTCATTTCAAACTATGTCTTGTTTTTATCTATTTCAAAGCCTTTTAATTAAATTTCAATATGAGTTCTCATGGAGTAAGATTTTCAGTAATTTCATGGTTCAATTTAAGGTTCGCCATCAGGTTTGAGGAATTTTTTAAAAAAGATTGGAAGATTTAGAATCTCAAAAAATGAATTCCTATGAATGATCAAGGTTCCTAACTGTAGTAAAAGCTATAACAAGTAAAAAGTTGATTTCATACTAAGATCCTACGTTAAAAACTATATAATATATAAATAAGTTTATTTGAATTACCGATTTGATAGATTTCAACCTAAATAACACCTGTTAAACGTTAAAAGTAAGTTAACAATTGTAATGTTTTAATGTCAATATGGGTTCAATTGTTGACAAATTCTAAGTTTACTTTATTCTTAATGATTTGATTTCTTTCCCTTAAGAGATACAATTTGAACAAGTTTATGAAAATGAGGATTTTTAATGTTTTCAACTTAGAATCCATATATGAAATTGGTATTCGAGCTAAGAGTATATTTCAGATAGTAGTCTATTTTTCAAATCCTCATTGAATTAGCATTAAAACCCATCAATGTTTTCACAACAATGAGGTCAAAGGTGGACACATATAAATGACAAATCTATCATTGTTTTCTTCGAACATAAGTTAATAATAATAATTAATGAATGATATTTCTAATGTACAAAATATTAAAATTTTGCAAACTTGAAGTTGCATTGAATTTCAGCATTATGTATATGAAAAATTAAGTTTAATGCAATTTAACACAAAATAAGCTTATTTTGTTGATTGAAATGCAAATGATATACAAACTTGAGGAAAAGGTAATTTAATTCTTTTAATCGAGTATTTTTTCATTTGCATGATTTTCTATAATATTTTATTTATTTAAACATTGCTTAATAACGTCCTCAAAAAGTTTATCATAAAAAATATGCCACAATTTTCATCAACAACAAGAATCAATTTGAAATACTAGTGTAACTTGAGTTCAATATATCGATATAATTGCAGGAATATATCTCTTAACCTCAACTTCTAAAACATGGAATTTTCTTTTAATCTTGTTATGAGAGAGATATTGATTAAATTCCAATCATTGAATTGGCCTTAAATCATATTTATAGACTATCAGCTAATAAAATAATTTCCGAAAAACTTAAATCAGATTAAACATTGCGAGAGTTAGATCGATAAAAAATTTCAATACTAGCACACTATAAGCTATGCTACAGTAATATATAAATATAATGCATTAAAATGTTATATACAGTACTAGTTGTTCATTAAAAACACACATGAAATTATTTGTTTGAAGGTATAAATTAAAATCAGCATAAGTTTCCAATTAAAGTTGGAATTCATTATAATAAATTGAAAGTGAAAAGTGAAACTCACAACTATTCTATTATTTGAATTATGAGCTAATTTAGAAAATGATAGAGGATTAAAGCCAACCGACAAAGAATCCAATGACAAATATTTAATAACCTTCCGATCGGTTGACATTTTGATTCGTAACTAAAACAGAGTTAAGCAATTTCAATAATGCCATCATTTGTTATTCTTATTAATAATTTAAAAAATAGTTGCTTTTTCGCATAAATAATTTAGGAAAGAGACTGGCCTTATATAGACTTATTCTAAACTGAATAAATAAAATTTTGAATCTATAACCTTTATATTATGACCGAAAATACAATCCGAACTTAAATATCTTGAAATCTCTTGCATTATGCAGTTGTAGTTCGAAACGAAACTAATAATATATTCTTGTGATAAATCTTTCTTTTATCAAAACTGTCATTAAAGCTACTTTTAATTGATTTTTACGTATGTTTTTCTCATTATGTATTTGTTATGAAACGATAGAATAAATTGATTCTATTTACGAATGGTTGAAATTTTTGACTAAGAAACGATTGATGAGTGATCACGTTTACACTTACAACTCAAGAGTCTCGACAAAGCGTAACAAATTCAAGTTGCAATACATATCTTACAGGAAAGCCTTAAATCTTTTCAATGCTTACCTGCTGTTAATCGAAATTGCTTTAAGGCTAACCAATTTTTTCTGTTATTCTCTATTTACAAAAAAAACCTAAAGTCGATTCAGTGTTTGAAGAATAACCCATATGTTGTATTTACAAATCATACAAGTTATACATTTAGAGTGTGCAGTGAACTTATCATTCATATCTCTTATTTTAGATTTTTTTCATTCAACTTTATAGCAATGTATGGAATGCTAGCCTATAATCTTTACCACCAAATCCTTTGAGCTTTCTATACTTGATTTCCTGGTTTGGTATCTGGTTTTGAGTAACTAACTGTTCAATAGTAAAATAGCCTTAAAGTAACTTCCAATCATTCTTCATTCTGAACGATGGCTTCCAGCGATATTTGCATTTACTCTCAATCACCTAAACAACATTTTTTATGAATCTTATTCCTTATAAATTTATATTATTCTTACTCTTTTCCGTTGGTTTTTAAAAAATCACACAAAACTTTATGACAAAAGCCTCAAGAAAAGCAGTTAAAGTACACAAAATAAAACAAGCCTTCAAGTTATTTTCTCCTTCAAAACTGAAAAGTCAATATAATTTTGACGGCATAGTTGGGCACGAGATTAGATCGTTAGCTGCATCTGTTCATGTCTTACCCTTCGACTGATTACTCTTCATAAGATCATATAAAGAGTTAGCATCTCATCATCATTATCATTGACGCCAGAATTTTACTTAATTTGATACTATTTTTGGTGCTGTGTTTTATCATTGATATAAGAGAATAATTTTTTTATCCCTATACTTAATAAACTTTTGCATTACACCCAATTTATTACTGAGAAAGTGTGTAATTTGTGATAAAAACAATTGAGGATAAAGTAATTTAGCTCATAATAATGGGTCCCATTATCTAATCAATATTTACTTATTGTTGAGTGAAGTTTATTTTTTGCTGGTTTATGGCTTTGAATATCTTAATAATTAAATTATTAATGCATCAATTTTTCAATAATCAACATAAAGTATATACTCATAATCGAGTTCTACTAAAATACAACTTAATTCAAATAAAACAAAAGAAAAATTTCATTGTAAACTCATAAAGCCTTTTAAGTGATATTCATCTATAATTAAAAATTGTGAAATTTTTTTGAAATTTTTTAGTATCACAATTGAGTCACTTGACTGACATTAAATTTATTCCAATTAAAGCTTTAGAGTATTCTCTTCAATGCAAACAAAGTTTTATAGGGAATGTAAAATTTTAATAAAATTGTCAACTGTTTATGTCAACAAAGTCTAAATTATTCTCAAACTTCAAGTCAATGCTAATGATTTTTGAACAAAAATAAGTTTCAGAGCATTTATTAAATTCGATTAAAACTCAAACGTATATTAAAATTTTGTATTAAGCAAATTGAAAATAGTCTGATTTAATAGACTTTAATTTATGCGTTGACGCAAATTATATTATAGATATTATTCGTTAGACATTCGTGAGAGAGAAATGAGTGATACACGAGTTCGCACTTCATATTAAATTGTTTTCCATATATTATGTACTGATAACGACCCAAGTTATTGACTTGAGTTATAATTTGAGTGGAGTTACATTATTAAGCATTTAATACTATACAGTGAAATTGGTAGACAATTTGGATAACTCAAAAGACACAGCATTTCTCTCACTTAATTATAAGTCATATGTGAATATTTATACATATTTCATGTGATACACAAAACTCAGAAGGGATTAATATCACTGAAAGGGTTTATGACTCTCTTTATACAAATATTTCTCGTTTCATTCTATACGGAAAACTTTTTTCATAAATGCGCTTATCATTGAATATTTTGCGTCAATACTTGAGAGTATACTAAGAATTAAGGCATAAGGCATTGGTATCGTCTTTTTGTATTATGCAGTAAACTGTTGGATACAAACCAAGCGATCATTTGCAGAGCAGTTCCATTGACCATATCTTTCCAAATGTTGCGCATTTCCTCAAACTTGTATACATTTAAAGAAGTTCTTTTCCTTCTCTTTGATATAATTTATTATTTTTGTTATTACAGGCTCTTTATATACAACAGCTATAAAAATACTTCGCCATTCAATTCCACGAATGGTAGACGCGAGCAATACAACTGAATTGATACTGGACTGTGAATATGTTTATGATGCTAATGATTTGATGCTTGTCGTCAAATGGTTTCACAACAATTCTCCCGAACCCATATACCAATGGATACCCGACCGCAATGTTCGTTATGTGGGAGAGCTATTGAAAGAGCGTTTTGATATGAACTATTCTGTCAATCCGAATGACATATATTCGAAATTTCGAGCTCTTAAACTCCGTAATAACATAACAGTGGATCTAAACGGCAATTTTTCCTGTATTGTATCTTCTTTAGCGGGTCAGGACAGAAGACAGGGCCAAATGGTTGTTTATGGCAAGTATACATTTCATTCTCGTAATTGTGTCATAAATAAAATTCCCACCGGATTCACATTCTTTTCTAAGCATCTAATAAGACTACAAACTATTTTTCTCTTATTCTTTTTTTACATCACAAAAAACATTGAGGAAGATCTTTAAAGGCATTTTTCATTTAAAATATTGTCTTTTTCTGCAGGAATAATAGTTTCCTCAAGGAATTAATTATTTTTCTTCTCTCTGTTTTGAAAACTAATGCCTGAACTTTCTGAGAAATGATACTTATTTCGTATCTCTAAAGATTCAAATACAGAGAGCTATTCAAAGTTAGAGTTATTAGAAAACAAATCTATTTTATTCTTTCGTATTATTTTCATTCCTCAATTCAAATATTGAATGACTTATATTAAAGTTTTACTTTTACTTCTTTTACATAATAAAAATGTTCTCTTAATGCTTGAAAACAACAGTTATTACAGTATTCGAAAACTGATCCTTTTTTAATTTGAAACAATTGTAGTTAAAAATAATTTGAATAATTTTTGTAACAGTTCCGCCGCAAACATTTGAGTTCAATTATACAGATGCCATGAGAGGTGAATTAGAACTGGAATGTCAAGCAAAAGGAGTATATCCTCGACCTCTGTTGACCCTTTCAGAGCAAACGACTAACGGCTCAAATTTTCATGTATTTCCCAAAGTGAACGTGACTACAGAGCGAAATAGCAACACTTTATTTTTTGATGCCTCGCTTAAACATATCCCTCATCCGTCATCAACTACTGGGACAATATTTGAGTGCAAACTCGAAATTCCTTCAACAAATTATATGAGGAGAAAGCGAATCAAAATCATTTTCCCTTCAAGTAAGTGTCACACAGAATATGCAAAAAAGCTTCGCTCAGCAAAAATCAAATTAGCACTTATGCGGTATAAGTTTATGTGTGCCTTTATGATGATTTCGGCTTTTTCTTATATATCAGCGCTTTCTTATATATCTCTATTTCTATCCTTAAGTAAAAAGTATTTTACATCAAATGCATGAATACATAATTTTAGCATTTTCTCTTTTCAAAAAAGCTTGCTTTATGTTACAAGGTTTCACATAATTTGCCAGTAAGTAGTCTCAACGTTTCGCAGCTTATTTCTCTCCAAAATTCAAAAATAATTCTATGTTTCCATCGCTTGATATATCAAAAGATTTTTTTGACCCCACAAAGTTTATCCAATATTATCTAAAATGGACACATCGATGAAAAACTATCATTTCAATATGATATTTTTCATCTCTAAAATCAATTTTAATGCTAACTTTTGAGTCAAATTTTTCTGCTATTTTCAAATTATACAATTAATAGCAAATACGGTATTACTTTAATGACTATAATCAATACTCGAATACAACACATATGGCTTTTTACGAATACAAGTTAGGAATAAATATTTAATAATTATTTCAAAATTCAAGATCATTATGATGCTATTTCAAAATGAACATTTGTAATGCTATAATAAATAGTAAACAAATTAAATGACTTGAAATAGAGTCAAAAAATGAATATTCTGATAAATTTTCAGCTTATCTTTAAATCTTTCATAATCAGTAATTTTGAAATGAATATTTTTTGTCTTATTTATGAACCTTCAACAAGAGAAAAATAGAAATTTATTGTACTTTACTGTGAAAACTAATCAATTCCTGTGGTCAACAAAATTAATTCAATGAATTCGCAATTAGAAACCCTAACAATAATTCATCTACAAATCCAAAGGCGACAAAAGCTCATATACTTGTTTCAGAAAAAATATATATTTTTATTCTAAAAGAAAAATATTTTACTAAAAAAACTGAAGTAAATTTAATGACACGAGAATTACTAGTAGGAGATTATAAAGCTCTCTAAACAACAAGTAATCAATGAGCCAACAAATTGACACTCGAATCTCATTAAAAGAACTTTTTCCATTTCAGTTTATTGTTCTACTGATTAAAAAATCGATTTAATTATATGTTCTTTTGTGAAACAAAAGTGTTTACTTCAATTTGAGAGCTCTGTTCGTTAAACTATTTTCCTCGAATAGTTTAAATTATTTATAATGAATTATCTCTTAATAAAAACGTATTCGTGAAAAGAATAATAAAAAAATCTAGAATTAAGCGATAAGATTAAATTTTGGGTTGAGATATAAAATCGATACAATTATGAGATTTCTTGAGAATTCGACGAACTATGAAATTATATAATCAAATAAGAGATTTTGTTTTTAAATACAATGCATAATCGCTTCTATTTTTGCTCGTTCTTTTATCATTACATTTCATTTTTAGTGAATAAAACAAAATATGAGCTCATTCTAAGTTAAGATACGCCTAAAATCAATTGAGAAAAGTTGAATTTTTCGCAAAAAATGAGCTGAGCATTAGATAGTATTGCATTGCAAATGATTACATATGATAGTTGAGAATACGCTGAAATGGTTCATTTGATTTGATGCTCTTATTTTATCTTTTATTCTATACTCTTAGGCTACATCTCTGACGGAGTCAAAGGAATGTCGTCTATGGGGTTGCAATTCCTTTCGTCACTTATAATTTTATTACGTCTACTGATGATACTTCTCACTAATATTATTTTCTGAAACCAACAACTGGACTCAGCATTGCAATGATTTGGTGCCAGAAAACCAGTATAAATATCAATAAATCTATTCAAAGACTCAAAGACTGAAAAACACTGTTAACAAATTCTAAGTGCTTGTAATATTCAAACTCTCGTAAGTCGTGTAATATTTAATTTCGATCATTTGTAACAATTTTTTTGTTACATATCTTTCAATTTCATACAAATGTTCAATCAATTCATTTTCGTAAATAATGGCAAAGCTGTACATAAAGTAGTTTTTGTTCGATTCACAAAACAAGTAATAATATATAACCACAAAATAAATTGTAAGAAAACTGAAACTATATGTTATTAAACGCTGTTTTTATTATTATACATGAAAATGTCAGCTTTATTACGAATTTTGGATATTTCTTTCATATGTAAGGGTCAGTTCTGAACAAGTATTTTATTTCCTCATTTCGTTATTCTTCTGCACAACTGATCCGATATTAAACAATCAATGAAGTGAATGTTGACGGGGAGGAGAAGGAGACGCGCTATGAAAAGAAGAAGTACTCTGTAAAGTGTGCTGACATTAATGTTCAATAGTTTGAGAGTACAGATGAAATATCTGCAGAGGAGGAGTGAATCCCTAATTTAGTTTTTTGGGCGAAGCAAACCATTACATGTGCTGATAAAAGTTTCTAAAGTCAGGTCAGACTCAATTTTGATGCCATAATTCATCCATCATTTGCACGCGAATGACATCTCAATATAAAAACACTTTTACGTCTATTTATATAATGTAATATACCGTAAGTTATATATGACTCATATATTTATTCTCTTTGACGACAATTTTATCAGTGCTTCACTTGTTACCGATTCTACCGATTCTACCGATTCTATTCGAATTGTGCAAAAACCAAAACATTGCCCTTTTATTATACTCTCATCAAAATTTCATGTCTAAGCCATTTCTTTTCACATTAAGACTTCAGTTTAGTATCAAAAGTAATTCTCTAACAAATAATTATATAACAAATAAGGCTTAAAATATGATTATCTGCTAATATGACTTAAGTCTTATTATTGCAAAAGTGCAATAACCATAGATGACCGTCATATTAATTTATTGTCATCAAATTGGTCACTATTCTATATCTAATCGATTTTGTCATATCAACAATTGCTATTCGCTTCCCATAAAAGGCCACTTAATTCTTGGTTTTGTTGCAATTTATATAACTGAATGCATTCGCTTCTATGACTTCATATATTGATACAAAACTAGAGGTCATATATTTTATGATATAAAGGTTATCGCAATTTATTTCAAGTAAATATTTATGTCTCAAAATAAATCATTCAATAATATGGATGTTATTGCTTTTCAATAAAACTTTCAGAATATTTTTATTAACTTCAAAGTTTTAAAAGTGAAAGTTTTTATGTGGGATAAAAAAGCGCACAAAACTAATCTTTGTCAGGGGAGGGGCTCATCAGGGGAGGGGCTCATCAGGGGAGGGGCTCGTCAGGGGAGGGGCTCATCAGGTTTAATAAAACATGAAAATTGCACGCCTACACAATTTTAAATCACTAAAAAATATCAAAACTTTAAAGAACTGATGTTTATAGAATTTTCAACTATTAAATATAAGAGAACTTTTTGATATTTAAGTTCACTCGACATATTCATAATATTTATGGCTAAAACCAAACTTAAAAGTGACTCTTTATAACTTTAAATTAATAACCTGTCATTTTCAGACTTGTTTAAAGCTAAGTTCAGCATTTGAGTCGGCTAAATAAGGCTACTTAATAGTAGTGCTTATGCATCGGCAAACTTTTAAAATGTATTTATGGTTAAAAACATATTTAACCAATACTCAACTGAAGTAATTAGAGTTTCATCAATTATTTAATAAATTTATTTGCATTTCCTCTGCTTTAAAATAAGTTTGTGAAACACAAAGAGCTCACAAATATTTAATTTACAATAAATATATTCTGTATCATTAATGTGAAGTATTTGCTAAGGAAAAGATTGAATAATTTATAAACACCGACTCTAAGCATTTTGTTGGTCTTATCCAAAGATACTCATGAGTTAGCTGTAAGTGACTCTAAAATAATAAATAAGTTATGCATCGATGGCCTCAAAACATGAAGTGCTTCCCAACAAGTAAAGCAGTACTGCACTGAAGAGTCTTTGCATGAGCTCTACTAAAAAGTTGATTATTGGCATAAAAGTAAAGGTTGACTACAATGGTATAGTGTTATACCTACTTTTGTTAGTAAACTCATTTTTTATTCCTAATTCATATTCAGCCGATGTCGTCATTGTATTGATGATATACTACATCAGTGAATAATAAATGATTAAATCTCCTTTTTATTCCAATGTTAACTTTGTTGCTTAACTTTTAGATTTATGTTCTCGTATATTATCATCGCTTAATGATTTATATGAAAAATTCTCAATTTTCGCTTCTTTTTAAAGAAAAAAACGCATCCATTTTTATGATATAGTGAATTGTTATACTAACCGAAGTGACTCATTTATTTGAACCAATTTTTAAGCTCAACAAAGTCTCAACTAAAGTAAATGCTCGACCTTTCAAGCAATCATAATTAAATGAATATCAGTAGCAAATTGTCTAGTTTGAGATAAGTTTATTTTTATAGGAAGTACAATTCATTACTTATTAACAATATGTATTCCACAGATTTGTTGCTCAATACTAGTACTCAATAACTTACTTTAATTTTAATTTATTAAGTGTTTGAATTTTTGCTTTTCTCTAAAGATCAGTTCTGCTTTTATAGTCAATTCAATTAACATTATTGCAAAAAATCAAATTCTTTAGCTTTTTTGCCTAAAATAGTTTAAATTACTTTTTCTTTCAAAGTTTATGAATAAGCAATACATAATGCAAAGATCACTCTCTATTTAAACACGCTTTGAATAGTCTGCGAATTATACCAAAAATTCTCATATAAATCAAACTATTCATAGAAAGTTTTCTGTTAATTGAATTCAAGTTTTGAAAAGAGAATGAATTATTCGCTTTAATTGAAAATATAATATTTCATGCAAGTCATACATAACAAGAGCCAATTCTATCAAAAAATATTCTTCACTCCCATTGGACTAACAAATGGACGACTGAACACATTAACAGTAGTGTTACAACTAATTTAATCAATTCTTAATAAAAGTACCACAAATGCTTTTGAAATGAAATTATTTTTTCCCGCAATGAAATTAAAATCCCATCGGAGGCTAGAATTAAAGGCTATTGCAATGATTCACAATTTCTGATGAGAATACCAAACGAAAAGCTTATTGGTATCAGTTTAAGATTGTTAGTCTCTTTTGATCGTCACTATTAATGATTATGTGTTTTTCTATTTTGTCTAGTGTTGTGAGTTTCTAGAAAGTTTCTCGAGTAAAGTTTATCAAATCATTTTAAAGGCTAGTTTATGCAAAATTCTTAATTTATTATGAACATCCTATTGAAAAGTGGGAATTGACCCAAATAAATTACATCTACTCGATTACTGTAATATGTAATTTATGAAAAACTCTTATTTTAATATAAAATAGTGTTCAAACTCTCAAAAATGAAAATTTATTATTCTTATACAAACATCCTATTGAAACCATAATAAAAAGAAAAAATCAAAGGAATATTTTTAAATATATTGGTAATTAGAAAGACTAGAACAATTAATTGAAACCAAACTTATACTTTTTTCATACAAACATCAATTAACATTTGAATTACCTGCTATATAATAATCAAATCAAGGGTCTTATCTTTCTGTTTTAAAGTGTTCAAGTGTCTCATAAATTAAGATTTGATCACTAATACTATGAATTCAAAATATTAACACAATAGGCATATTCTATTTCAATGTGATTATTGAGTTGACTTTTCTTAGAAAATTGCCAAAAAAAATTCAAATCAAAACGGTAACTTAGTTTTCAAGCCTACTTTTACGCAGTTTCTAAATCTTGTTTGAAATGATGAAACCCACAGATGCATGTATAAAAAGTCTGACTCAGATTCATATCATTGTATTTTAATATTTGTGGTTTCAATGGGATG
>JAQFXV010002069.1:0-11342 GCA_034694065.1 Camisia spinifer | reverse complement strand
TTCACAGATTTGGTCTCAACTTAAGTAACAAACCAAAGGTCAAAATGAATTATAGATTTTGCTTAAATTATATGAACATTTTATTGAGTAAGTTATGAATAAACAATATAGTGATGAAAGTAAATGTATAAATACTAGTAAATCAATAAAATTAAACTTAAATAAATAAATCTTAAATTAATTGATACTCAAAATTAATATTAGCTTTCATTACAACAGAAACACGATTAATAAAAATAAATGAGTCGTAAACCAAAACTTTTTACACAAATATTACACATGAGTTTAATGTGAAGTTAATTGAAATGCGAATTCATATAAATGACAAACTAGTGAATAGTGTTTGAGTGCTAGTCATTAAGCATCGATTTCAACATCACTAACAATGGTTTCTTCTTCTAATTTAAGAAATGGCAACAAAGTATCACTTGTAGATCCTGGCGATGAAACTATATTAATAGTACGTAAAGTACTTGAAATGGGCAGTAATGAAGAGCCAGTCGACAAACTGGGACTTAGAGTACAGGAAATACTTGAAGATAGCGTTGGACTGATTCCAGCGCTGACACTAACGGTTACGGCAACTGAAGGCGGGTGTGATTGTGATGTCTTATTTGATAAAATGACACTATTATTAGCGCTTAAACTATTACTAGAACTGGTGATAGTATTAGGTTTATGAGGATTTCTACAGCCTCTACATTTGCATTCAAAACAACCCTTTCCATCTACATAACAGGGACACCTTTGTCCACAACATGTTAGTTTTCCGGGATTAGGTGTCGCTAAACCACATCTACAGCCACGACGTTTAGCTTTCATTTTAGCTGGAGTTGAATTCGGAGTTCGTATTAAAGACGAGCCATTTGTTAGTATTGCATGTTTTCCCAATGATATTGAACTATGATTTGTTGTCTCATTACTTGATGAACACGAAGACGTTTCCAATAAATGCTTACCATTGTTACTGCTATTATTTTCCGTTAAATTATTTCTATTAAATTCATTTTTTAATAAATTATTATTTTCTTTAATAATAATCGATTCGTTTGAGTTTCCGTTAATTACATTATTATTAATATTATTAGAATTATTGGTATTAATAGTATTTGAATTAGTATTTAATGAATTATTGATAATTTGTCCGTTTCTAGGATTGTAAGCATTATTAGTGATAGTATTGGTTACTCTGGCGTTGCCTGAAGTCGATCGGGAATAACCTCTAAGCGATGGCGGCTCTGAAAAGTTGTACTTATCGTGAAGTTGCGCGCCTTCTTCTAAGAGTTCGGCAAAACTCATATTAGTTCCAGAAGCAGAACCACTGGTGAGATCACCCCATTTGTGATGCATATCAGCGGACATCATGAATTCACAGACGCCTCGATAGCATTGTAATAGAATTCTGAGCTGAGTATTTTCAATGAACTTTGAATGGTCTTTACACCAACTGCACGATGGCTTTAGTCTCATCTTTCCTCCAACACATGTCTTACACACATGATGTTGACATGAACTCACTGTTGAAGACATTGGAACTGTTAATAGTTTTCCACAAACACAACAAGTCAATGCTTGTCTTAGATAAAGAACAAGTCTATTAATGTCAGCCCAGGCGCCCATATCTGCTACAGAGGACTGAAATATCATTCGACATGTGGTCACGTATAGACTCAATGCATTCATTGCCATCACTTCATTACTCAACACATATTTCTATATATTATATTTATTATACATTTCTATAATAAAGTTAATGTCAATTAAATATCATTTATTTATGTCTCTAAATAATTAACTAATCTTTTCAAAACTCACCAAATTTTTTGACAATTGTTTATTTCAATTTTTAACTCATATTTATTATAATTTTAATTTATTTTTGAATATTTTTTATTTAAATTACAATAAATAATAGTTAATACGCATTGATATTCATATATCATATGATTGTTTTGTTTACATTCGCATAAAATTGATTAGTAGTTAAAAATATCAATAAATAAATAAAAGGTATTATTTGTGGACTGGGAGTGGCTCTCATCCAAACACTCATTCAATTAAAATACTTTCAATTCAATATTTTTTTGTCTTTTATTTGTCTTTTCAATAATAAATAATGTTCTCAAATATCACTTTCTATAGCACTTAAATCTGTTATCAAAATACAAATATTAATAGACGTAAATTGTGTTCAATTAAGTATTATATTTTATGAATGAATTTCTTGATGACTTTTTAAATCTATTTATAAGTTACTGAAAAATATAATCTTTAATCATAAAAATTGTATTTTACTTAAAATTTTATTCTTATGAATAAATTAATTTAATTATTGAATAAAAGAATCAGATGAAAAAAGTATCGATAAATTATTTGAACACAAATAACGTCTTTTTCAAAATGAGACAAATGTAACATAATTTCAATTATTGTGCGATTATTTATAAATATATTTTGGACACTATTTTGATTTAAATAATAATTTAGAATTGGATTTTAATAAACAAAAAGATTTAGATTTAAAGATAAATAAATAAAAAATGGCCACAAATAAGATTGTGTCTAAATTTGGGTCACATTTAAAAGAATTAAGAGTTCACTTATGTATAAACGGAGAGTCGAGTAAAGGCGTCAGGTTTTAGATTATATTCAATATTAAACTTTAAATTAATTTAAATATTGATTATCTATTATTTAAATGATAGAGAATTTATTGGTAAACATTACGCATCTGTCAAACAAACGAATCCAAATCTACCGATTCTTGTGAGAGAATCGCCAGGAATTGAACCAAAACTATGGGCCAGATTTGGTCTGTATTTTATTTCAATTTATAACTAATGGCTATTATATTGGTATTAATTTTTAATCAAAGAATACGGTCGCGAAACGAGCGCTTCATTGTCTGGTTTGAATGGAGAACAAGTATTACAACAAATTGAAAGATTGGCTCAAAATAAATAATTTTCAATAGATTGTTATTATTAATTAATTAGTTATGTTTAATATAACTTTACTGTAGTATAACTTATAATTAAGTTCTATTCAACAAATCAATTATAAAAATTAGGAATTAATATAATTTCAATTTAAGAAATAATAATGAAATTATGATATATTTCCAGTTTTCAATTATTAGCAATAGTTCATCACTTAATGAGTTAAAAAGTCTACTAAATTGTTACTAATTTGAGATTTGTTTGCATAAAAACATCCAATAATTATATCAAATCATTTGAGATATTTTTTATTGATTATTGTTTTGGGTAATGAATGAGTAAATGATTTTTAAGTTTCGGAATATTTGGTATTTTAAGTCGACAGAAGTGACAAACGATGTCTTGTTTGAGAAATTCTTCGCATTCCTTTCGACTATTCATTAATGCTTTTCCACAATTGTTTAAATTTTCGATAACAGCTATTGAATAAAAATGATTTAAAAACTTGAAAAATAGTTGTTATTATACAATAATAGTTTCAATTGAAAAAATGAGATGCGATTCTCATAAAAGGTTTATTTTATGAAATGTGTTGAACAAAATTGAAAAAAATAATAATTAAACGTTTGATAATAAATACAAATTAAGTATTTATTCTAAAGATGTATCACATCTCAAATGCCGATCGAGTAAAGAGTCTTTATTTTAATTGAATTTTCACTATATTTCATACTAAATTTCAGGGAATTTAAGTTTTTTAATTTAAAATAATTACTAAAACTAAGATTTATTTTCAACAGAGCATAAAGTTATATAAAATTTCAATGAAAAAAAATATTAATAAGTAATTGAAGAGAAGAGTTATTATATTTCTGTTTAATATTTTGAGATTTAAATAGATATCAATTACAGGTATTTATTGGTAGAAAATTAGATTAGTTTTGACTCTGAATCGCGATTTGAGACACAATACAAATAATTTTTTGTGAAATGAGAATCTAATTCATAAAAATGTGACCACTTTTTAATACTCAATGGTTTCAATTGAAAACTTAATAATAATTTTAGTGAGTTTTGATCGTTAATAGACTTAAATAAATGTTAACTTACTTTTAGAATCAATAAAGAATTTAGTGGTGAATGAATTGTAATGTTTTTTAGTTTTAAGACATTTAGAATCAAAGTCTTGACTAATTATATGCATATGTAATGGCTTTAAACTTGGGATACAATGAAAACCAAACCTAAACTCAGAATTAATATCAATTTGATTTGCAATTTGTTTGCCTTTTATTTGCATGAAATCTATTAATTGAATGTCACATCTCTTCAATGAATTCACTTCTTCTATAAATATGTCTTCATTCACAACAACTAACAAATGATGTCTTGACTAAAGATTCAGTTTAAATAAAAAATATATTATTAGTTATAAATTAATAATAATTAGTAATCATTTTCATCACAACTTCTCTTAAATTTAATTTATTTATAAGTTTATAATAAATATTCAAACTATTGATTACATGAAAATAATATATTATTTATTTAAATAATTGAACTTTTAATTCAAAACCTTTGGATATTTGTCTTTAATTATAGTAAAGGTTTCGTCTTTTGAGACAATAAGTGATTCGTCTTTAATAGCGTTAAACAGACTATTATTCCAATAATTATTTGTAAATTTTTTTTTATTAGAATCTCTATTATTGTCATCATTTTGAGTGATCACAGATTCACTTCGTTTCATATTAATTATCGATTTGTTTTCAAATAAAATAAATTAAATTAAAAATATATAAATTAAATGAATGTGTGAAACATTGCTAATGAATAATGAAAGTAAACAAACTTTAATTGACATTAATATAAATAACATATGTTTAGAGGGTTTTCATTGAATATTTAAAGACGTAAGTTATGAATGAAATACAAATTCCCGCTTAAATCAAAGTAAAAGCAAATAAACTGACGTTTTGTTGTTTTGTTGCCAACAGTTTTACACTTTCAATAATTAATTAACAATTAAAATATTGATAAAATACTTATTATATTTGATTGAAATGTCGTTTAGAATATCTTCAAACGATGTTTTGAATAATAGGGACAAGAATATGATATTAGAAGAAAATAGATTGAAATCCTTTAAAAGATGGCCTTTTAATAAAGGGATTTGTACTAAACAAACGGTTTGTATTTATTTATCAATAATATAAATATATAACTATTGTGTTTATTATGTATTGTAATTAATGTATTGAAATATCTAATGAAGATGTCTTCGGCCGGTTTCTATCACTGCAATGTTATGGGAGAAGTGGATGGCGTCAGATGTTTCTGTTGTTTCAAAGAATTAGACGGTTGGGAAACAGATGATAATCCATGGGTTGAACATATCAGTCATCAAAGCAAATGCTATTTCGCTAATTTAGGTAAACCTGAAGCTCAACTCACTGTCAGTCAATTCATTAAAATTATTGAAGAACGAGAAATCAATCTTCTGGTAATTCATCACTATTTTTATTATTTTAATCAAATTCTTATCCTTTTTTTATAATTATTATAAACTTCAACTAATTGAGAATCAGTTCAACTTTAGTTTAAATCAAATTCAAGTTCAGTTAATCATGAGATTACTTATGAATTAATTTCAGAAAAAACAAATTGAAGCCAAACAAGAGATGGAAAATGAATTACTGAAGTCATTGGGTTTAAAAAGAGAAACTTAAATACGAGTTAAATATTATTCAATTGAAGAGTTAATAATTTTTAGTAAATGTTTTATATAACATAATTATCTAATTATTATTAATTTATTTGTAAAATTGAATAATTTCTTTGTATCGATTCATTATTTTAATATTTTTAAAATTTTTATTATCAATTATTATCACTTTTAGTTTAATAAAACTTTATACTAAAATTTGAACAAAATTTCTTTTTATATCATAAGAATATATAAATATTTATTTCTAAATTATTTATCAAATAAGATATAATAACTATTGATATATTGATTATTAAATATTTAAACTCTTTAACAATTATTATAAGTATTTTATAACTCAAACTATTTGGAAATTTCCTTTAAATGATTGAAATAATATTCGAAATAAACGAATATTATGTACAGATACTAAATAAAACATTTATTATTAAAGCCTTAATTAATAATAATATAATAATTAAAAACTTGTAAAATCTATTTCGTATAACATTTATAATTGACTTGTTTTATGTGTCTCTTTTGAACACAAAATTTGATTGAATTTCTATTTTTAAACTATTCAAAAATTATAAGATATAAAACATAACATACAGTAACTTAAAGTTCTTAAAGTTTTAATGAAAAATAATTATGCGAAATATCATTAAATAATCTATTATTAAAATTTACAGCTATAATAAAACTATAATAAACTTATAAAGTTTGGCTTAAATACATACTAAACAATTAATTAAAGTATAGGTAAAGAGTATTAAAGTTATAGTGAATCCAAATTATAAACATATTATAATAAATCGATTTATATGAAAGCGAATCTAATATAAAAGGTGTTCATTAATTGTCTTTACATATATGAGGGTCACTGCTGTTCAATATTTTGCATGTAATGTATCTGGATTTGAGTCAACTTTTACAGTCAAATTGGAAAAAAATCTTTCAATTGTAATTTTTCGAAAATTGTCATAATTTTGAAAAACATGAAACTCAAGATAAATTTTTGAAATAATTGATCAATTTCAGAGATTATTGAGGAATTTTTGAAATTAGATACAAAAATTGAAATAATAATGACATTTGAATTTGAACATTTATAATGTCATTTTGACTTAAGCTGGTTTAAAAAGCTGTAACAGCAGTGACCCTCATATATGTAGACAATTAATGAACACCCTTTATGTTAATAAGATTGTTAACCATTAAATTATTCCCGAAATAATAGCAAATAATAAATTAGTAGTTTGTCAGAGAAATAGTAGTGAGAAAACTGTGAAATACTGGCTCATAGTGTCAGATGAAGTTATAAATATGCGTAACATTCAGCTAAATTTGAAAATACTGGACAACTCATCAATGAGAGTCTCGTGACGGAAAGAGATACGAATTCCGGGCAAATTAGTTCGCTGTATATCATTGCCGGCAACACCTTCTCGTAGATAATTAGGTCCAATCCAATGCTGTTTAAACTCATGGGGAAATCCAGACATAAGAACACTATTTCGAGCCAATTCACTCATATCACAACTGCTTAATTTCCAAACTTGTGCAGCGATTGAATATTCTTCCATTAATGGTTCCTAAAATTGATATTAATCATAAATAATTGTCAAAATCTTAAAATATGTAAGAAAAACAAACTTTAGTAAAATGAAACTGTAAGGGATCGTCTGTTGAAAGCGAGACACAGAGTCCGCGGCATAAAAATTCTGGCAAAGGATTTCTGTGATAATTAAGAAATAGTGAGTTATTAGAGAGCGGAGACATTGCAATTCCGATTTGTGCCAAATAGTATAAGTATTGAAGAACAGGAACTTTTCTCAATAATAAACCGTGTGATATATTTTCACTTAATAGAAAGCCACCGATTAAGTGCTGTATATTTCCCGCTTCACCGCAATGCGGACGTAAAACAAATGTATTAAATCCACGTTCTCTGCAAAACATTAAATATTAGACTATTTTATAAGACGTCAAGTTTATTAAATAATTTAAAATATAGTTTTACTCACTTTCGGAAGTGGTTGAGAACACACATATTTGCGTACATGTAATAAAGATAATAATTGCTATAATGGAAAGAAATTATTATTTAAAAATATAATGAAAAGTACTTGTAATAAAACTAAAATACATACTAAGGAGGATTTTCCAGTTCTGTCCATTTTGGCGGTAAAGGTATCTCTTTATCAAAAAGTGGATTCTCGTTTTTCGATTCATCGTCTACTGAATCAAATCCAACGACATATTGCAAAAAGACATGTAGTTCTGGATGAGAATTGGGGTCATTCGTAGCCTCAAAGAGAGGCAGAAATAGATTTGAGAGCATTTGCTCAAAGTTTTCAACCAAATTATTAGCACGATAGACATCACTTCAAAACAAATAGATTAAGAGATTATTGAAAAAATCTGATAAATTCAAAAAAATATATAATAAAAATATTTACAAAAGTCGAGGCATTTGAATAATCCAACGAACGGTGTCTGAGTAGACATTGTTTTTAAGCGCCCATTTGGCCAACTTATCCCATTCTTCACCATTTCGACCATAAATAGAAAGCCTTTAAATTAGAAATAGAATGAAATTGAGTTAATATGTATTGATAAGAATTGATTATAACTAAGTGATAATCACCTGAGTTCCGCCTGTTGATACTTCGACTCTTCCAAATCATACATTACTTCCTAATTAACAAATTATTAGATAATAAAATCATACTTTTATTTTAAATTCAAACAAACCTTCAATATTTCGGCAAAATATTGTCCATTACAATGATTATCAGTTTTAAGAAATATTTCCCTTAAACGACTTTCTCCAATAGGATTATACTTAGCATTAAATTTATCAAATCTGTGAAATGTGTTTCGATCCGCGTGAACGTCAAGCATATCAACACTCAAGTCATAAGAAGTCAAACTGAGTGAATCGAAGACTTGCTCTAAAGTCTTGGGCTTTCCATTTTCAACGCAAACCATATCGTCTTTATGTGTTTTAATTGTTTTCTTAATAAATCTTAATAAATGTTTTTGGTTCATACATGAGGCCGCGTGAACATGAGTATCAACTTTACGTATATTATAAAAATCTCTGTGAGGGACACCTTTTTGGGCTCTCAATTCATGCATTTCATTAAGAAGAACGTGAAGATGAAATTTATGAGACAAATACGCCAAACGCTTAAAACAAAACGATTTTAGCGGTCCATCAGTTATGGCTCTACACATAAACTTCATGTCTTCAATAAAGTGAGTGAAAGAGGGGTACAAATAATGGGCACCTTTTCATTAGAATATAAACAGATTAATAAATTAATTAAAAAAACAAAAAATAATCATAAGCTCACGTCTTCCGTCTTCAAAATCTTCTTTACTTTTATATACATTAATAACTCCGTCTTCTATTTTGAGAAAATAATGTAAATCTTCTGGAGTTGGAATATTCCATGGGTCGGAAATAATAGGAGGTTCGTCGTAATCAACTGTAAAATTAATTATAGATATATTAAATGAGTTAAAAAGCTATAGAATAAGGTTTGGGTTTCTTCTAATAGTCTAATGCTATTCGTTCTATCGCTTGTATTCCACTGCAAACCGTGAATACCTTTACAACGAGAGCGAGTGAGCTCTGGACTCAATGCCAAAAGATATGGTCTTCTCTGAGGGCTCGAATGCATGCGAACCTTTGGAAGAAACTTAAAACAACGACAATTAGATGACTCACCGGTTTCTGGTGTGGGCGGAGTTTTATTAATCTTATGTATAAATCCTCGAGTAGTTTCGGGAAATGTTTGTCGAGCGGTTTGCATATAACTCTCTCTCATTCGTAGCGCTTTTCTTACAAACTTTTGCATTAGCGGGTCTTCTGCCGGTTGCTTATAATTCAAACATTCATTTAATATTTCATCAATACTTTTAATTGAATAATTTAATTGAAAATGAAATTTTAATGAATTGCTTTCGATTCGCAAAAGAGAAGATCAAAGGTGAGAAAGAAGTGATTCAATGAGTGAACAAAATACTCACTACTTGAAAAAATTCAGGGATTGATTCAATTAATTGTCTGGTTGAATGTTTGGAATTCCTCTGCTTTAATGCAATCCAATACAAACATCTCATTTTCAAATTCACTCATTTATTTACATTAAAAACAAAATTATCAATAAATATAAGACATAAGACATACCCCCGAAGTGTCGTCACCAGAAATATAAACCCTTTGAAAATCATGTTCAAGTTGAGGCAAAAGATGGAAAAGCTCTTCATTAGGTGTCATCACATCTGATATCACTATTTAGTAAAAATAATAACCAATTAATTAAATCAAACATTGAATCGACATTAAAACAGTGTTTGGTTGAGAATGAAGTCATTATTGTTACAAATCATGAGACAATTGTTCTTTTTTAGATACAGAATACGGAATAATTCAATGAAATTAAGTTTTTAATGGTTATGATCAGAGATTTGATTTAGATGTGATTCGAATTTGAGGTTATGTTCAGAACTAATTGATCTTAAAATTGAAAATAAAATGAATTAATTGTTTGATTGATAAGAATAAGACCGTGTTTATGACTAAAGCACTGGAACTCATAATTATAACGATAGATAATTGAAAATGAAGTAAAAAGAAATGAATACATTGTTCTTCCCCCACATGTGAAGCTCTCTCAACCTCAAGATCTTTGAGAACCATTTGTTTTTTCTGTTCTTCGACTTCAATTGGATAATGAGGTACTGCATAGGGAGCAGAGATTTCTTTAGGGACAACACCATTAGTACGACATTCGTCTACATCATTATCGTATTCCTCTTCGTCATCGCTTTTATCATTTTTGATAATCGGATCCATTTTCTCATTTTCTTCATATGCGTTATCGAATGAATTCATTTCCATTTTAATTCAACTTTAAAAACATTACAAAATATTGTTAAACAATTCATAAAATTATTTAAATAAATAAACATTCAATAAATTTCAATACTTTTTCCGTTTGATTTCAATTGAGATAATAATGAGTTAATAGTTATGTTATTATTATTAGTAATTATTTTACGATCAAAACAAATATTAAGTTTTAAATGAATCGAGTCTTTAGTATTGACAATAAAATAGATTTAAATAAAGACAGTTAATGAACACGTGACTTAATTGTTAAATATTAATAATTGAAATGATTTGATACGCATTTAATGTGTTTTTTATGGTATAAATTAAATGCTTTTCAGATCATTTTATCGATGAATTGTTTACAAAAGTTGAACCAAATATCATATGTTTTACAAACGATTACTTCGTGAAAATCCTTTTAAATCCCTCCCATAGACTGCACAACAATACTACCAAAGCTGTCATTTCGTCATTTGGAGCGTTATGTCATCACAGCTTTGGTATTATTGTTGGGCAGTCTATGGGCGGAAATGTGAAGGTTTTTCACCTAATATATCGTTTGTAATTATCGTTTGTAATCATTCACTATAGAGTACGTCAAATAATATCGGATTTTAAACTTCAGCCCTAAATAGTATATATTATTATTTAATAACTTTACAAATAATTGAATTAAACTCTGAAAATCAAATCTATTAATTAATAAAATGTTCTAATTATGAAAAGCAAACGATAATTAATTGAAAGTCTGTATTAAAGAGACACTAATTTATGTCTGAATGCCTTT
>JAQFXV010002068.1:0-11343 GCA_034694065.1 Camisia spinifer | reverse complement strand
CGAATCCCATTTTTGCGAATCCCTTTTGTCGAAAAATTACCCATTTTTCCAAAAATATTTCTAAATCCCTCTCTTCAAATAAACATTAATTATCAAAACTTATTTAAAACTGAAAATTGTTTAAAATTTTCATTTAATTGTAATTTTAAAAATCCTTTTTTAAATACCACAAAAGTTTAAACCCCCAATTTAGCTTTAAGATCAAATATGGCAAATAACTTATTTAATTCTGTAATTTTAATAGCCTACAGAATCTAGAAATTCTAATTCACTCAAACGCCTCTCATTATATTTAATAGTTTGTAGCTTTCTTTTGCTTAGGTCAAAGATTTCCAGCAATCAGTGCAATTATTCAAGTAAAATACTTTTCTTGTTGTGATTTCAAATCAAAATAAAGTTTGAAATTGATTTTGAAAACCATGTTTAGCAAAAAATAATTAACGATCGCTTTGGAAAAATGGGTATTTGTTTCGAAAAAATGGGAATGAGCCTTAAATGGAGCCATCATTTGACTTACCCTGAAATCTGCTCTCCTTTTATAATTTATTAAAACTTTTTTTTTAACAAAAAATTATTCAAAATGAGACAAAGAGTAGTAGTTCTACTAAAATAACAGTTCAAAAAATACTCCCTAATTTTTTTATCACAACCCCTGATCCGATCGAATCTGGCCATCCCTAGGATTAAATTTTCTGAGTTGAAAAAATGAGATTTGAATCTAATTAAGTTTGAAGCGGATTTGGGCGTAAGAGTAGAAGAATTTGCATAAGATTTGCGCTTTTTCTAATGCAATTTTCTTTGTGTGCAAACATAATTATCTGTGCAATAGCTGTTGTCTTATAATTAACTTATAATTAATTTGGACTTTGAAACTAAATTTGATCAAATAATGTGTTCATTTCTTCCTTCAATTATTTTTTGATAAACTCTTAGGAATATTCGGTTTTGAAATATTCGAATACAATATTAAACCTCTTAAACTCTATGGATCTAATGAGTGACAATTTTATTAAAATAATATCAATCGATGCTATACTGTTGAGAATAAGTTAAATGTAATATTTTATCCAAAGTTTTATATGAAAAAGTTTTATATTTCATATTATTTTTCAACCTAAAACCATCTTTCAGTTATTGAAAAAACTCTTAGTTCTTAATTATAATAAAAAGTTTCTAAATTTGAAATGCATTGAAAACATATTGAATGAGCCGATTCTCTATTCTGAACAAATTTCTTTTTTATAGGATATTACTCTTGAGTTTCTTTGCTTCAGTTGTTCGTTTTCTTATGCTCTCCAAACCTTGTATTGCCTTTGAATATACGTGAAAAGAACTTAATTTCAGTTGACTTGAGCCGCGCTCTGGAATTTAATTAAAAAGAAAGGCCAGTTTGAATCTGTATTTGCACTTTAGTATGAATGCAAGTCTTTCTAGAATGAAATTAACAGAACTTACTTCTGAACAGGTATATATTTGGAGAGCAACTATGTATAAATAACTTCATAACTTCAACTTTTCTCAACAGTTTCACATCAAAATATAGTGTAGAACAAAATAAACTGAAATTCCGGACATAAGAAATTTTTTCTTATATTTTTGGGATTTCTCTCTCTCTCTCTCTCTTATTGTTGAAGATATCAATCTATTTCTATTCATTCCATCAATACATCTATCTTAACATTTTTATGATTTATGTTTTCTGTACATTCAGTCTTTCAACTGTTTATAATTAGAGCATTTGCACCACACGTTCGAGAATTCTCTCTATCTCTCTATGCATTTGTACGTGATTACTATTTCATTTGAGATACACATCCTCTTCTCATAGGAGTTCAATCAATAATGTTATTGGAAATGCAAAAATATCTCGGGGCAAAACTGGTTCTAATGTGTAGAAAAACTCTTCCGCTGGATTTCATCGCGGAATTGGAAAATTTTTACACTCACGAACACTTTGTATTTGAGAGGACAAAAAATTTTGAAAATCATTTTTCATCTGATGGTTTTGAAACATTTCCCGAACCTTAAGGGTCTATATTTGAGCTGAATTTTAATGTTTTATTTGCTCAAACTTTGGATGAATGTCTGAAATGCAAATTTTGAATCTTATTTAAAAATATTTATACTGGTATTTGTTGTGTGATATAGTCATATAGTGTATGGTATGGTATATCTCTATATACTGTACCTTTTCTTACACATGAATTAGCCTTATTTGCAAGGATTTTAATTTTATTCATTAATACAAATATTCTAACATAAAATTTTTTCCAAATAGTAGTTGAATTTTAGCTCAGTTCACATTCTATTAAAGAATATTCTTAAGACAGAATTTAATAGTTTGTGAATCGATGCGGAAAGATTGCCGTAAAAAGGAGTTTAAAAAATAATTTTTGAGTTCAAAACTTACATTTATTATGTATTATTTTTGGTACATTTGAACCTAAAATGATATGTTTGCTTCATTCTAACAAATAGCTGACACAAACTGATATACACTTTAAAAAATATGCATTCAATTGTCAAATAATCCATTTGATAAATGAGAAGCTTTTTTGAGATAAATTTCTGTAATGCAATCCTTGCTTTTTGTTGGCGCTGTACTGGCGTCAAAATGATTGCTTGTTGCTTCTTCTCGTTGGTTACGTGACCATCAGCTTTATTGTAAGTTAGATGATATGTTCGTATCACAACCTAAACTACTCAACTTCAAGTATGTGATCACTGATGCGTCGTCTATAGAGAATTGCAATCATAATATAGCCAAATACATGGATATGTATCTCATCAATCCATTATGTCTATTGGGATTCAGCTTTTTTATATGTCACAAACTTAATCATTTAGAGAATTAACAATATTCAAAATTTAACACTTTAATTCAAAATTATATTTCCACTTTACATCTAATTCAAAACATTTATATGCGTTAACATCAAAGTTTAATTAATTCTTTAAAAGAATGGTATTAAGGAATGATTTATTAATTAAGTAAAAATTTAATTAATGTTGAGATTAATATTAATAATAAAATATTAATTATTTCTATATTCAGTGCTTATCATTCCCACCTTTTGATGACAAAATACAGAACAAGAAAAATAATTTTATTCTTCCCTTAAATTTATAAATTTATTTTGAAAATTTCAAACTAATCTCGTCTTTAAATATTAGCCCTACTCTAATCCAGTCTAAGGTGAATGACCTTTTCTGTCCCCTTTCAAACAATAAAGTTTCACGAGGTTTCATGTTTTTCTTAACAAAAACTTTAAAGTGCAATTCAAATGGAATATTGTTTGAGAATAAGTTTTTCTCCTTTTTCCACTGCTATCGATTATACAGAGTAGTGATTTGGGTTTTCTGGTTCTTTAGTGAAATTGAGTTACCGATTGCTGGTCTAAACGATAAATTCTGTTTTGTTTAAGGCGAGATGAAGAGCAATATATCTGAGCTTTACGTGAATTTAAGCTTTTTACGATAACGGTCTTATAATTTAGTATTAGGTCCAAATGTTAATGATAGTGACTCCAAAAATTCCATTACTATTTGTAATGAGATTTGGTTTGAGTTGTGGTGTAGTATGAACTGCAAACTCAAACTTAAATCTCAACTCATTCTAATCCATGAATAAAAAATAATTTAGCTCTTCTATCATTAATTTTGCCGACCACTGAACGCATTCAGAAAATAAAATAATATTAATTATTAAGCTTACATTTTGATTGTTCTCTCTCGATATAAAAAAGATATATATATATATATATATATATATATATATATATATAGAGAGAGAGAGAGAGAGAGAGAGAGAGAGAGCGAGAGCTCTATATATCATACATTTGAGTTTCAAAAATTAAAACCCACCAAATCATTAAGTTTAGGAATTATAATAGATTTTTATCTTCTTCTATTGGTAACTAAATCTTCTTTGATAATAATAAATTCTCTGGTATAAAAAGAAATTTATTGAAGCATAATATTATGAACCACTTAATACTTTTCTTCTATTCTTAATCTGCTTTTCCAAAAATTGTATATAATATATCAATATATTGGAAAGAGAGAGAAATGGATAAGACTTTGACTATAAGACGAAACATACATAAGAAGCATATAATAAGTATATAATCCGTACAAACAAGAAATAGAATTTTGGTCAGAAATTAGTCAAAAAAATATCAATGATATTCCCCTTAAATGACACTCTCTTACAGTACAGTAAAGGTGTTTCACAATAATGCCAGCATTTAATAATGTGTATCATTTTAGTATAATTGACAGCAAAGTATTACAGAATATGAGAAAATACTAACGGATAAGAAATGATTGTCATAGAAGATGATTTATCACCATTGGATTCATTTGACAGTTAAAGTAAAATGCGTTGAAATATAAGCCGTCTATTGAGGTATTATCAATCTTAATCACAATTTAAATATTTTTGGCTCTATCAAAAAGTTCAATCCTATCACTACTCTCTATGCATTGCTATAATAGTTTCTAATTTAACTATTAATGAACTGTTTTATTGAGAGAACTAATTAATACTGCAAAAAATAATGTCACTTTCACTCGACTAGTTATTAATTCTCATCGATTTTTTGCCGAATAATCTTCGAAATCTTAGTGTTAATTATTTGCTGAAAATGAAATGTAAGACACGAATCAATTAATTTAAACACTTTTGTGCAAAAGTGCGCTCGAGTTAATTGTGTAATAAAACAGCACCACTCTATCGATCAAATGTGAAAATTATAGTTTTTTTGGTTTGTGAGCTAACAATTGAATTAAATGCTAACTCATATAATAATAAATATATATAATATAACATTAATGCTGAGTGACAGACAATCTGCCTAAAAGTGATGGTTAAAGGACTTGTTGCTATTTATAAACTATATTTAATAAAAGATGAATCTCTAAAATATGGTCATTGAGACATGTATTTGAGACATGCATTCCTCCATCCATTTCTTGCTTTCGATTGCCTGCTTTGATGACGCGTGTGCTTAGACTTGTGCCAAAGCTTGTGTTATAGCAGTTCTAGCAGTGCTATTACTTGTATAGCATAAATAGAGCCATAGTTTCTGCTTTACTCCAACAGTGAGATGCTCTGCTCTGGCGAATAATGTAAGGTAACCATAGTTACGACAAAATACCCTTTTATATGCAGTCTTAGCAGTCCTTTTCCGTCCCCATTTCCATCCCTTTTCTCTGCCTCTCTGGCTCTTCTGGCACTGACGAGATGCAAAACCAGAGTGAGTCTCTCAGTGCTCCGCTCTCTTGTTGCCTCTGCTGTTTTGCTGGTGTTTTGCTCTCTTCTCTATTATACTGTATTGTATTGTAACTTTGTGTGTACTGTACTCTGTATTGCTGTATATTGTAGTCAATGTAATACTAATGGCTGTAGTGCAAGTTCCACCCACATCCACATCTTCACCGTGTAATGCCGTAAGTTTAAACCTTATTCTGTTTGCTTTGTTTTATGTGGATATCACGCTGTGTCACAACTCCTTTTATTTAAATTTATAAGATCTAAACTAATGTATAGTCAAAGCAAACTCAAAGTATATACGTGTTCAGTATAATAATATTAACATATTTCACATTCAGTTAAATACTTGAGTTCAACATATTCCATAACACATTCATCCAACAGGATATTTATAAAAATATACTCAAATACAAATAGTAAACCAACATCTTCTCCAAAGGTTTTAAATATTTTAACAGTACTTTCTTTCAACTTTCTATCTTACGGCTCTTTCGTTAGCATTAGTATTATATAACAGAATATTTGGTGACGATATCTAACCAATCCATAAACTAAGAGTATAATCTTTTTTGAAAAATGGTGAGACTTGAGTTCAAATTCGCGACTTCATATATCATTAAACGGGAAAAGGCTATAAGGCATACAAATACACATACTCTACAGTACAGTACAGTCTACAGAATATACATAGGAATGGAGAGAACAGAGAACCAATGCTAGTATTGGTTTATTATAAACTATGATAGACTCGTAGAGTCTTCAAGTCATAGACTGGCACACATGTAGCAGCAGAAATAGCGCTAAAATTGGCTCTTTTCTCAACCCCTAAATTTAATAATATTCAGCGCACTATTTTTGTGAATGAAATGCAAAGAAATGTATGGTCTGTCAGTCTGTCATTTATCGTTTAAATTCTTTGATCGAGAATCATTTCAGCACTGAATATATAGAAACAAAAAAATGCATTTGCATTTTGATATGACTCATAACACTATTGGACACATGAATGCCTTTTTCTAATAGTGTTGGCTCTCCTTATCTTATTCTTACTCTCACTATATTAGGGCGTGTAGTGAGTAGTGATAATATTTAGTGGACTCATTGGAACACACAGTCGAGTTATTAATCATTAAATGCCTGACTAAAAGTAAATGTGTTGGACTTATCATTTATAAAACAAAATATACAGTACTGCTTATCTATGCTTACAAGTGCTTCAAATGGAACGTATATTCCAATTAGAAAATTCATATTCTGTTTTTCTATAATTAAATTCATAAACATAACTAAAATTCATTTCAATATTGAGCGCATTCTTTCTGAACTTATTATTAGAATCTTTTCCGTCTGTTAAATTGTTCTGAGAAACCTTTTCCCTTATAATAAGACACACTTCAGACAGTGGTCTATTTGACATTCTTAGCATTTGGAACATATTAGTTGTCATTATTTTTTTTGTTCCGTTGATTTATTAAAAGTGCATTTAAGCAATAGATCTACATCTAAAGCGACCCAAGAGTGTAAATAAGCTTTCTATATATCTATGCCCTTGTATGTTATCTCATCTGATTGAGGGTTTACATTACTTTCTATCTGACTGTAGTGACTGTATGCCATTGATGAAGAAACACGATCGCGATCGTGCGCCAGTCAATCCTGTGAACAGAGGACTACAGTATTAAAGCGTAGAGAGAGAGAGCTTACATGTAATAAACTATTGAGTTAGCTCATCATATATATCCTCCTCAAATATATTCTATGTTACGAATATAACAAGATTGAATTTGGTATAAAATATACGTGATATGAATTATATGTAAACTAACTCATAACAGATAGAATATACCAATTCTGCTCATATGTGTTGAGCTTTATTCTTATACTAGTGTAATAAATGAAATGTGAGTTAGTCTGTGTACTGGTATGTATGTATGTGTATATGCATAATATGATGTGTCTAACTTCATAAGTTATAAACACCAATTCACAAGCCTTTTCCATCAGACTATCTCTCATATATGATCGCTCTTTTCATAATTTGATTTTCAGATCAACTTTTTTCACATGAATGCTTTCCAATTCTTTGAGTCGAGCAATGAGTATGAGCTTATAATACTCATAATTTTGAGATTGCATACATTGCATGCCAAGCATACATAGGGTCTGTAGATCTTATAACCAGTACATGACAAACATAAGATACAAAATAATATTAATACAAATAAATGAATATACTCTTTAGTATCCACAGTATCTATAGTATAAATGTGTGGATTTTGTGTATCGAATCCATCGCCCACTTAATTCATGAGAAAGTCTTGCAAAGTTTGCATATTGAGTAGTGCTAGTATTAGTTGCTTTTGCAATGTTTATTTTTGTAATGCCATTTTAGGCTCTCTGCTCACCAAAACTCTAGTGCTTTTTGCGAATGCATACTGTTTAGTGTTATAGTTCAGCTCTAATAGCAATACGTATGTAGTTTTGTGCTCACATTGCTCTCATCATCAACTTATGCATCAGGAAACTTGCGATTTAGATGAAAATGTATTGTATTTGCTTTCTTCTTCTTCACAGATGAACCGTCCAATCCAAGTGAAACCAGCGGATAGTGAAAGCCGAGGAGGTAAGTGACACATACTCTCTCTCTCTCTCTCTCTCTCTCTCTCTCTCTTATTCATTACTTTGATCATTTGATGACTAACATTCAAACTTACTCTTATTCAATAAAGTGGCCATAGATTGCCTTACATTGCTATACATTTCATGCATGCTTATAACATAACATTCTAACTTTGCATTACTTTATAGCTTCTCTTTCGCAGATTATGTACATTTGCATCCATATTACACTTTTACCAATTTCAGAAATGCACTTTTCTTGCATATTATTGCCAAACACTAGTACTAGAAAAATATTAATACTACTAAGTTCTCAACATTTGCTATAATTACAACTCTTTCATGAATAATAATAGTAGTGCTGAGAATGCAGAGTTGCATTTGCATAGTTATGCATACTTTTATTACTATGTTATATTACTTATAAAACTGATTCATCTATACTTCTAAAAACACTATATCAACACTCAAATATTCATTCAATTGAATCAATTTTATGAATAGTTTAGCGAAATATATTTATATAACATAACAAAAAGTTGGCAAAATCACAATAAGAATCAAAAACCAAATAACTTTATTTTCAATCAATTCATAATAATCAAAATTTAATTTTTCTTTGAAGAAATCCTAAATTATGAAAACCCAAACCCAGCTGTTGTTGTATTTGCAGTATTTTTATAGTGCTTGAAATAAGTATAGCCCTAACAGTCTAAGAAATGACCATAATTTAGAATGAATGGAGCAATATATGTGAGTTACGTGAAACAAGTTAGCATACGTTCGCATGTCATGTCACTCATTCGTTTCCTGTTTGTGCTCTCTCTCTCTCTCTCTCTCTCTCTCTCTCTCTCTCTCTCTCTCTCTCTCTCTCTCTCTCTCTCTCTCTCATTAAGTCTAGAGTTGTATCATGTGTTGCATTTCTCCTCTTAATAATGTCTGCTTCAAAATATTCATTTCAAGTTAAAATATAATATTATGCCTTTAAGTTTTTTTGTCATCCATTCAAATAAATAATTAAATCTTAATATCAAAGTCGGGCTATAGTCACACAAAATATCAGTAATTAAAACAATCATAGATTTTTATTATTATCTTCAAAATTATATTGCTTTTACATTATAGAAAATTGATTCTATAATATTTTTCAATGATTTCAAGAAACAATTTATTTTCTGATAAACTCATGATTCAAATTTATTTTAAACCAATTTATTCATATAATTCAATAATTTCCAAAATTTTCTTATCATAAAAATTTTAATTTAGGAAATGTATATCTTTAATCTATTTTATGCATTGAGACTAAGTACTAGACATCAATTTTCAGACATAAACTGTTTGTATTATTCATCATTTTGTGTAGATATGGATTTTTATATATATATTCAAAACTCAAATTTAAACATAAATACAAAATAATTAAGGGATTGAATAAAATATTAAGAATAAGAAACTTCTTTTTAGTTCAATTGAATCCAAACTTTTCTCAATGGATTTAATTTAATTAACAGTTACTGACTTCAGTTTTATAAAATTCTCTAAATTTGGTGCCACAGGTTGTGAAGATATACAGAACAGTCACGCACTGGAGATTATACTATACTAACAGAACTCATTTCGAAAAAAGAAACTTGAAATAAGAGATTGCTGTTTGTTTTAATTGTCTTTTCTTAAAATTTTAAAATTATATTTAGTTTTAGAGAAATCGAAAAGATATTAATTGCTGGTTTTACAAAGATTCAGTTCAAATTTTACTTCATATTTTACTTTTTTTTAACTTTTTTAACTTTTTTTTTAACAATTTTACTTCATATTTTTACATAATTCTATTTCATATTAATGAGAGAGCACTTATATTTTACTTTCAAATTTTCCTATAAATTATTGAATATAAAAGTATGAGTACTTGTATTAGAATTGAAGCCTTGACGCAAGAAGAATATAAACGCCAACTTAAAAGTAGACCCTTTTTATTTAAATTGTTTTAAATGAATTGTTTAAAAACTACTTTTAAGTTGGCGTTTATATTCTTCTTGCGTCAAAGGCTTCAATTGAATTGAAATATATAAAAGATAGAATGGTAATTAATTTTGTTAAAATGCTTCATTAAGCGGTCCATATTATAATTCAATCTTTTGATACTGAACTTTTTCGGTTAAATCCTATTATCACCCACACTATCGATTGGTGTTAAAAATTATAGAACCATTACATAGTATTGAAGCTTAGAAATAGTATTGAAATAATTAGAAATTTCATCCCAAATCTCTTTGATTTGACTTAATTAAAGTAGTCTAAACACCATTTATTAGCCTAGCAAAAAATATATTCCTTTTTACCACGAGCCTAAGTTTGTGTAACTGACAGTTTCACAAACTCATTATCATTAATAATGGTCTCACATTATTGTTTTAAATATCCAATAATTCTTAGGAAGTCTAAGTTAGTTCATACTCATTAAGCACACTTCGTAAACAAATTCAAACTGAAGTTTTATTTGAAATAGTGTAGTAATTTTTGATTGAAAGCTGAAAATTTTAGGAAAGGGGAGAATTACGATCATCGGGTGAAAATGGATAGAGTTGACTTGGGAATTAGTCAGGGTTTAAACTTATAGAAGTGCGCCTCTCCCAACATTTTATTAGATATGGAATAAAATATCCTTACGACAAAATTATTTGAGCAAAAGTTAAGCTAACGAAATGAATGACTGAATTAATTTAAATAATTTTTAAAGCGAATAATATAGAGAAAAAAATTGTTAACATAGTAAAGAACATAAGTTTGAGAGCTCATAAAAGTTTTAGGATGTTTAGTTTTAGGATTTCTCAACAATTTTCTAATTAATAGTAAAGAATGACTTTTAGATGTATACCAATAATAAATTCAATAAAACTACAAATATAGTATGTTAAACTTGAAAAGTTTTGATACCAAGTTAAATAATATCTTTAAGGGGAAGAATTGTCATAATAAAAAGGAGTAATTTGATTTTGATAGTGATTTACTCTTCATTTTGAGAATGATAAATTTCTAGTCTCAATAATCTGAGAACTTTAGAATTAATAATTTTTTGAATAATGTGATCAAAAATTGACGTGAAACACCACCTTTATTAAATTCCCTCAATTTTTGCTAAAGTTCACAAGTTCTTTAGATTAAAGATTACTGACTTTTGATATGAATGACTTTTAACAATGAATTTTGATATTTTTGAAATTATCTTAAATACCTGTGAAGTATTGCTATATGGCATTCAGTGTCAACTTTTCAGATAACACGAGTGTAATAATTATTTATAAAACATTGTTACTAATATTATTGATATATATCAATATATTTCATTTAAAGCTGTTATAAAAAATCAAACAAAACTGTTGTTAGACAAGTACGGATCATAATTATGTTAACTCGGGTTTCATCATATATTCGAAAATAAGAGAAAA
>JAQFXV010002067.1:0-11345 GCA_034694065.1 Camisia spinifer | reverse complement strand
GAAAATCAAGCGATTATTGAAGACATTGAAAGTGATGTTTTTGAAGAGTTTCTCAATTTTGTTGATTCGGGAAAATTTGAAAAAATCGAAACAATGGCTGAAGAATTATTAATTATTTCTGATAAATATAATGTAATCGATTTGAAGTCTATTTGTGAAGATTATTTCAATTCTCAAATAACTCTCAAAAATGCGATCGAAATACTTATAATATCTGATAAATATTCTGCCCATAAATTGCAAATCAGAGTCATTGAATTCATTGCTAATAATATGAATGATATTCGAAACTCATCTTTGAATGAATGGTTGGATTTCATGAATAAATATCATTTACTGACGGATAAAATATATGGATTTAAACTTAATCAAGAGTTACCGAAATCTAATAATTATTATTCAGAAAGAAAGTGCACTTTTGAGAGCTATTCTTCGAGTAAAATACATAAATATTAATTTAATTAATGATTTAGAACTTATTATAAACAAATAAAATGCCTATCATTTTATAATTTCTAATTGTATTTCAATTGTTTGCTATTTTTCTTCTGTTTATCTCATTATTTCCCACTAAACACAATAGTATAATATTTATATCAATATTAATTAGAATTTTTTGAAATAAAATTATGCCTTAGTTTCATATCTTTTGATTGCATTAAAGTTTTTAAATTTATGAAAAATTATTCGATTATGAGATTATAAATAATATTATATTTTAAATATCGGTATATTTTAATTATTGAACAATAAAATTTTTGCAAATCTTTGAATTAAGTTGAATTAAATGTGTTTTGGGTTGACATTTGCTATGAATTAAATACAATGCTATACTCTTTGCAAAATAAATTTTATTTCTATAAGATTTTTTTGCGAATAAACAATTATTATATCTAATATATATATTATGCAAGGATGAGGTTAAGTGAGGTTTAAACCCAACCTTCGAAGCTAAAAAACATACGGAATAATCATAAACATGTTTATTGTTTTCAATGATATTGTATTTTTAAGCTTCAAAAAAGTTTTATTTCCTAATTATACAAAATAAGTTTCATAACCAAATCGATTATTGTTCGATCGGATCATTAAAAGTTAATGTCGTTTGAAATAATGATAAACATATTTTTAATTTTATTGCTTTGAATAAAGAAGTTATATTAAGTTTCAAATAAAGTTCTATTTTTGGCATATATTCATACCATATGAATTTCACAACAAAATCGATTAATGTTCGATCGAGAATATGAATCATAAAAATTTAATAGCTTTTTAATGATGAAATACATGTTTACAATGAAAATGTATATTCTCAAAAATGACATATACAAGTATAAACAGTCGTTTGCATGAATGAAATATTCAGTTTTTCATGGTGTGAGGTGAATTTTTCTTCACGAAATTCGATGAAAATATTTTTAATAATTCTCATGTTGGGACCGATATTCAAACTTTCAGATAATTATAACTTTCATATTTAAAAAGGTATAACCATTTACCAAATTAAATTTTTTTGGTGGGCTCTTTTAAGTTTTCAATGTGTATATATGTTTTTGACACGATGAAAAATAGATTTCATGTTATTGAGTTTACTGCCTTTTATTCTTTGAAGTTTAAGATAATAAAATTTACTGAAATTTTCATTTATGAAAACGATTGTAAAATATATTGGTCTTAAAATTAAGTGCGACAGTATTCATATGAATAAATTATAAGTCAAAGAATATCGAAGAAGGCATAAAATATTCTAACATTAGTAAAGCCGAACAGTGTGTTGAGTAAATACTAAAAATGGATTATATTGATATTAATAAACTTTTCCCCAATAAATTGAGAATCAAATTTTCTGAAACACATTTATAGACAATTGGCTTATGTCTCACATCCGAGACTCAAATGAAGAGGAGTGGAATCCATAATCCAATGCTTGTATTTATTATCAATATCATATTTCTCATCAAAAGTATGAATTCATTGTCATTATCTGATAGAAATGAACTTTATTTCATGATAACCGGAGATTTTCCACATTTTGTTGGTCCCAGAATTCACATCAATCTTCTTATGATTCTTTATACAATTTTAGCCCTAATCTCACAATTGATTCATTTTTATAACTATAAGAATGACATAAAACCTAATTATCTAAAAGTATTTGAAATGATGTCGGGTTTGATTATACCTCAAAGTATTGGTCTCACAAATAGATCAGAAGTTTCGAAAATCATCAATCGAACCAAAATGCTTTTCCTTATTTGCAAAATTATTACAAAATTCATGGTTCCAGTCTATACGATGCTATTTTGTTTTTTGACACTACTTATCAAGTGTTCAATTAAAAACACAATAATTTTTGTCATACCTAACAGTCTATTATTTGTATTATGGATTCATTATACAAATAGCATCAATATATGACAAGTCATATAATTCTACATTATTTGTCACTTCATTAAAATTAAACTCAAAGAATCAAATAATGAAATTTCAAACATGGTTGGAAGCAGACATAATTTGAGTGATGGGAATATCAAAGGAATTATCTCTACAATACATTCAATTCATTTAGAGATTGATGAATACAATAGTAATTATTGGTCAAAATATTTATTATCTGTTTGGATAATATTTGGAACAGTTATCACAAATACATTTTATATAACTGTATTCCTTGAATTGAGTTTTTTCTTGAGAATGATGTTTATTTATACAACTTCTATAGTTATGATTCTATTTCAATTCATTCTTTACACTTCTTCTTCAGTCAATTATGAGGCAAATAAAACGTATAAATTAATCAATCGTTTGTTGGCTTTGAATAAAAGATATTTTGGGCGGAAAATATTCAGAATTAGTTATTATAAGGTATTGCTTAATACATTTTCAATGATATACAAAATAAAATCAAATGATAGTATGATGTTTTCACAAAAAATCTTTCAATGAATGCACATTTTTCTTCAATTAGTTAATGATATTCATGGAAAGAATTGGTCAGAAAAAAGTTGGATTTTCGTGTTGGGAATTATTTACTATAAACTATTTTAGATGTTATGAAGTAATTATATTTTGATTTATTTTATTTAAATAATTCTCAATTAGTTCTAGTGTTATTTCGCTTTATGGTTTTCATTTTACTTTTACTTTTAATTTCGATCTTAGAATTTCAATTTACTTGCTTTTAATTTTGCTGAAAATAAACATTTTCAGTGCTTCTAAATTTACTTTCACTTTCAAAATCATAACTGACGTCAATTAATACAAAATTGTCTTCAATTTTCATAGATTATATCATTTCTATGTGTTTTATTTCTCAAAATAATTGAAATGTCAAAATAACTACTTTACAATCAATTGTATCACTTTTGATTCATTTAATTAAAATGATCATCGAGAAATATAATGGAAATGAGAAAATTACAATTCCGACTTATCTTAATATGACTTGGAATTAAGTATTATTTTCAAAGACATTTAATGGATTAATTTGATTTTCACTAGAGATAAATGTTTAATTGTACTTATAATTTATCACAGCTATATAAACACACGCTGAACATTATTTCTTTTTAAAATCATAAAAATTTCAATGATAACACATGTTGATGAAAAGCAAAATCTAAAACTGATTGTTTTCTCTATCAATATGTTCATACAATGACTTAGAAAAATTAGCTTTTATTGAGTACAAAAGCGTATATTGAAGTATGTGTGGCTTTTGAAAACTGATCAATTTAATTTAGAAAATAACTGTTAGTAAAGATCAGTTAGTTTTATTAATTATGATGTCTTTATTATTTTGAGGTTATTTTAAGAATGAATTGAAGATTTAAGTGGAAGTTTATAAGTAGAAACACCTGTTAGTATTTATTTTCAATAAAAGAATTAGAAGGATGATTTTGATTTGACAATGGATTGGGGTCAATTAGACATAGGATTAGTTTAAAAGAGAACAAAATTCAATAAACAAATATTTAATACTGTATTGTGACAATGGATATATTTTTCGAATCAAGGTCAAAAGCCAGAATTTTAAAAACCAGAAAAGTCAAAACCCAGAAAGTTCAAAAGTCAGAAATTTATCGGATAATAAATTTTTAAAGTGTTTTAAAGTGTTAAACATTTAATCAATCATTTCTAATTAATATAATAATTAATTGTACAGTACAATTTCAAATGCATACAAACTTATTATATAATCATTAATTTTTATTTATAATATCTTATGAATTAAAAGAAAATTTTAATTTCTATGTGTATTAATTTACTCTAAAATGGAAACAAAAAATAAGCTTAAATCAGCAAAGAATGAGATACTCCATCGAAAAACTCAATTAGAGAATTTTTCACATTAATTAGAAATGATTGATTAAATGTTTAACACTTTAAAACACTATTATCTGATAAATTTATGGCTTTTGACCAGAAACCATATTTTTTTATTTAACTTAAAATGTTAAAAGTTTATTTACTTCAGAGTCCGTTCTTTCGTTTTCTTATTTTATCATTTTAAGTCTTAATTTGGCTACACTTCGTTATGTTGTAATTCAAAATGTCGTAATTTATAATGCCGCAATTCAAAATGTCTGCACCCTTTTTAAATACCCTAATTCTCTGATTGCCGAAATGATTTGCCCATTTTTAGAATTAGCTAGATGTTTCATTATTATTCAAAAATATATTGATGAATTGCTTATATAACGGTATATAACAAAAATCACTGAACGGTGAAAAACGCATTCAAAGTTTTTCTACAGTCCAAACTTATAATTAATCAGCGGATTTGATATGAAATTAGTCCCTAAATTTAAATCCGCTGAATAATTATAAGTTTTGAGTGTAGAAAGACTTTAAAAGAGTTTATCGCCGTTCAGTGATTATTTTTATGTACCGTTTTATGAGTAGTTCATTCATATAATGAATAATTTTTAAAAACTGAAAAAATAAAATGGAAAAACTCATTCAATAAACACTCTATCAAATACACATACAATTCTTATAAATCAAACACCAGAGCAGTTTCTAAGAAATATTAAACAAGTTTGAGGATTGAAGCATAATAAATAACTTTCAAAACACAAATTCTTTCGTTTTTGTTCAAATATATTACAGAGAAAGAGATGAATTAAATTACAAATAATTCATTTTACTTAATGAAAAATAAAAAATCACATAATTAGTTAGTTTATGATTATTTCATTCAAACCAAAAAATAATCATTCGATGGTCCTGATTATTATGTGTGCAAAGATAAAGACTTCAAAGTAAAGTTATTAATAGTTGATAGTAAGTTATCTAATCAACCAGAAATAGATTATCATCCATTTCATCAAATTGAAATTCTCAAGCGATTGTCATCAATGAAATGAAGGTAGAGGTACGTCAAATAAATTTCCCTATAATTTATTTCAAATCTGTTAAATATTTTCATGGGATTAGAAATTTATAAGTATTTACAGGTGTTATGACTTCTTAAATATCTGCCTTAAATATCTTAAATGCCTGAACATCTTAAATATCTATTGATCTAAACATTTAAATTAATTCAAGTTTATGCTTAAAAATCAAGTTTTCAAACATTCAAATGAATACTTAAATCATCATAATTTCAGTTTTGAAATTTTAAATCAGTATTTTGTGATTTTACAATTTGATAATAATTATTGTAATAATAAAATAGAATTAATTATTGAATATATACTCAAAATGTCAGTCAATTCAAGTGATACTGAAATTAAATCAAAAATAGTGTCATTAATAGAATTACAAGAATCGAAGTCTTACACAAAATCGAAAATTGTTTTGACTGTTAATAACTTTTGTGAATTGAATGAAAGAATTCTGAGCAAAAAATTTAAAATTAGTTCAAATGAATGGTTCATACAATTGTTGCCAAATCTTTCTGAAAATAACATGAATTATTTAAGTGTTTTCTTACATTTGGCAAAAACTAATGAATCAATAATTAAAGCAAAATATAGTGTTTTTATTATTAATGCAAAAAATGAAGAGAAGTATAGAAGAAATTGTGTTATATATGACTATAAGCCGAACGGTTTAGGATGGGGTTTAAGACAATTGATCAAAAGAGTTGATCTGTTGAGTAATAAAAATGATTTATTGCCCAAAAATAAGTTAACACTTCTTTTTGATATTGAAATATTCGATGAAATCAATACTACTAATAATGAGATATTGAGCTCTGAAATTGTTTTGAACAATAAATCTTTGAGTGATTTTAAGTTCATTGTCGGCGATAAAGAGTTTTTTGTGAATAAAGACAAATTGTCTTCGTGTTCGTCAGTATTCAAAGCGATGTTTTTGAATGACTTGAAAGAGAAGATTGAAAATCAAGCGATTATTGAAGACATTGAAAGTGAAGTTTTCGAAGAGTTTCTTAATTTTATTGATTCGGGAAATTGGATAAAATCGAAACAATGGTTAAAGAATTATTAATTATTTCTGATAAGTGTAATGTAATGTAATTCAATGTAATGTAATTGATTCAATGCAATTGATTTGAAGTCTATTTGTGGAGATTATTTCAATTCTCAAATAACTCTCAAAAATGCGATCGAAATACTTATAATTTCTGATAAATATTCTGCCCGTAAATTGCAATTCAGAGCAATTGAATTCATCGCTAATAATATGAATGATATTCGAAACTCATCTTTGAATGAATGGTTGGATTTCATGAATAAATATCATTTACTGACGGATAAAATATATGGATTTAAACTTAATCAAGAGTTACCGAAATCTAATAATTATTATTCAGAAAGAAAGTGCACTTTTGAGAGCTATTCTTCGAGTAAAATACATGAATATTAATTTAATTAATGATTTAGAACTTATTCTAAACAAATAAAATGCCTATCATTTTCTAATTGTATTTCAATTGTTTGCTATTTTTCTTCTGTTTATCTCATTATTTTCCACTAAACACAATAGTATAATATTTACATCAATATTATATAGAATTTTTTGAAATAAAATTATGCCTTAGTTTCATGTTTTGATTGCATTAATATTTTTTAATTTATGAAAAATTCTTCGATTATTAGATTATAAATAATATTATTTTTTAAATATTGGTATATTTTGATTATTGAATAATAAAATTTTTGCAAATCATTGAATTAAAAGTTGAATTGAGTGTGTGTTTTGGGTTGAGATTTGCTATGAATTAAATACAATGCTATATACTTTGCAGAATAGCTTTAATTTCTATAAGATTTTTTTGCGAATAAACAATTATTATATCTGAATTAATTTAATATATATGTTCATATGTAAGCAATGGGGAGGTTTTAGGTCAGGTTTTAGACCACACCTTCAAAGCTTCAACGGATTAATCAAAAACTTGTTTATTGTTTTCAATGATATCGTATTTTTAAACTTCAAAAAAGTTTCATTTCCCTACTAAATGAAATAAGTTTCATAATCAAATCGATTATTGTTCGATCGGATCATAAAAAGTTAATGTTGTTTGAAATAATGAAAAGCATATTTATTGCTTTGAATAAAAAAGTTATATTAAGTTTCATATAAAGTTCTATTTTCGGCATATACCATATGAATTTCACAACAAAATCGATTAATGTTCTATCGAGAATATGAATTATAAAGATCCAATAGCTTTTTAATAATGAAATAAATGTTTATTATTTATAACTAAAATGTATATTCTAAAAAATGACATACAGTTGTTTGCATAAATGAAATATTCAGTTTTTAATGGTTTAAGGTGACTTTCTCAAAGAAATTTGATGATAATTTTTTTTAATTATTTTCATGTTGGGATCGATATTTTGACAGAGCGAAATTTACCTTACTATTGATATATTCTTGAATGATTAAACAAGGTAAATTTTTAAGGAAATCTGGTCAAGAATTTCGAATAATGAAATTTTTTCAAAACATACCTGAAAATGATTACATAAGTATATTTTTGTAAGCCTTAAATTTTTAGCATGAGAGCTACAATCTCTTAAACTTTAAATATTCAAAATTTCCGATAGTTATAATTTTCATATTTGATGAGATCTAATCATGTTAATAGTACTTAAATAGTACCGAAATGAAGCTTTTGCATGCGCTTCAATGCATTTGTAAGTTTTTAATTCCTATTTGGATTTTTGACGTGATTCATCATTTAGGGAGATAATACCTTTACAGTTATTGAGTTTGTTTTCTTAAGCTTAATTCATCCAAGTCCAAGATAATAAATCTTAATAAATTGAAAGGATGAATGATGAATTATTTCAAAAATATAAATAAAAAAAAATTAAAGGGGCAAAGAAGCGCGTCCAAAATCCTTGGTTTTAGTTATAAGTTATAACTATGACTTAAGTTCCAATATTTCAAGTTTAAGGGGCTGAAGCTCTCATACTAAAAATTTTTTCAGCGTTAATTTACACTTTTTCAACCAATTTCAGATATATTTTGAAAAATTTCATCTTAATTCGAAAATTCTTGACCAGTTTCCCTGCGATAGTTCCTTTTTTGATTAATTTAAGAAAGTAGTTAGGTAAATTTCTTTCGGGCGATATATTGATCCCGATATAAGAACAATTCAAAATATTATCATCAAAATTTTTTAAGAAATTTTACCTCAAACCATGAAAAACTGAAACTCTCATTAATGAAAACGACTGTATATATATATATATATTTCATTTTATAGTATAAATTGATGCATCTTCGTTTTAAATTACAGTAAATAATAAACATATCTTTCATCATTGAAAAGGCTATTAAATTTTTATGATCCATATTCTCTATCGAACATTAATTGTTCACATTGTGAAACTCATATGGTATATGCAGAAAATAAAAGTTTATTTGAAACTGTATATTAGTCTTAAAATTAAATGCTATAGTATTCATATGAATAAGTTATAAGCCATAGAATATCGAAGAGGGCATCGAATATTTTACCATTAGTTAACCCGAACCAATGTGTTGAGTGAATGCTAAAAATGGAATATATTGATAGTAATAAACTTTTGCCTAATGAATTGAGAATCAAATTTTCTGAAACGCATTTATACAGAATTGGCTTATGTCACACATCCGAGACTCGAATGAAGAGGAGTACAATCCATAATCCAATGCTTGTGTTTATTATCAATATCATATTTCTCATTAAGACTATGACTTCATTGTCTATACCTGATAGAAATAAACTTTATTTCGTGATAACTGGAGATTTTACTTATTTTATTGGTTCCAGAATTCACATCAATATTCTTTTTATTCTTTATACAATTTTAGCCCTAATCTCACAATTGATTCATTATTATAACTATAAGAATGACATAAAACCAAATTATCTCAAAGTTTTTGAAATGATGTCTGGTTTGATTACACCTAAAAGTATTGGTATCACTAATGGATCAGACATTTTGAAAGTCATCAATCGAACCAAAATGCTTTTCCTTATTTGCAAATTTATTTCAAAATCAATGGTTCCAATCAATACGATATTACTCTATTTTTTACCAATACTTATCAACTGTTCAATTAAAGACGCAATCATTTTTGGCATACCTAACAGTCCCTTATTTGTATTATGGATTTATTATACAAATAGCGTCAATATGTGGCAAGTCATATACTTCTACATTATTTGTCACTTCATTAAAATTAAACTCAAAGAATCAAATGATGAGATTTCAAAAATGATGCGAAGCAGAAACAAATTTAGTGGTAAGAGTATTAAAAGAATTATTTCTACATTACATTCAATTTATTCAGAGATTAATGAATACAATTGCAATTATTGGTCAAAATACTTATTATCGGTTTGGATAATATTTGGAGCAGTTATTACAATAACACTTTATATAACTCTATTTGTTGAATTGAGTTTTCTCATGAGAATTATGTTTTCTTATGCAACTTTTGTAATTATGATTCTATTCCAATTTATTCTTTACACTTCTTCATCAGTAAATTATGAAGCAAATAAAGCTTATAAATTAATCAATCGTTTGTTGGCTGCGAAAAGAATAAATTTTGGGCCGAGTTATTATAAGGTCTTAATAAATTTTTGATGATATATGAAATAGATTCAAATGAAAATTTTTCCTTCAATTAGTTGATGATATTTATGGAAAGAATTTCTAAGAAAAGAGTTGGATTCTCGTGTTGGCAATTATTTACTATAAACTATTTCAGATGCTATGAAGTAATTATATTTTAATTTATTTTATAATTGGCTTTGAATTCTTGTGTTATTTTGCTTTTGTGTTTTCATTTTACTTTGACTCTCTGTCTGAGAATATCAATTAACTTTCTTTCAATTTTGCTGAAGTTAATCATTTTTGAAGCTTCTAAATTTCACTTTCAAAATAATAACTTTCATTAATTAATATAAAATTTTCTTCAATTCTCATAGATTATATCATTTCTTTGTATTTTATTTCTCAAAATAATTGAAATGTCAAAATAATTACTTCACAACCAATTCGATCACTTTTGGTTCATTTAATTAAGATGATCATCTTCAAGCTTCGAGAATTATAATGAAAGTGATGAATTGCATTTCTTAAGATAACTTGCAATTAAGCATCGTTTTCAAAGTGTATTTAACAGATCTTTTTGAGTATACTCAAACATTTTAGTAAAACTCAGTGTATTTTGAGTAACTCGAACTCAATTAAAATATTTTCTCAACTTTTATTTTTACTCAAAATTACTCAAATTAAACGAGTTGATGAAAAAGTACTTTTATTTTTACTCAAATGATAATTTAAATCCAAAAAAACTTAAACTTTAACTCAAATTGTGAGAAAAAATAATAGTAATAGTTATAAAGTTCTAGTAAATAGAAATTTGGCTAAATTTGTTTTCTTGATTAGCACATTAGTTATTAATCTTCTAATTTCAAACACAAAAACACTTATTTTAGCCAAAATAAATCACTTTGTTTGTAAATTTTATGTAAAAACTCTCAAATTTTCTTTCAATCAAAGTTAAAATAAATCAAATAATTTTTCTCAAATATACTTTAATTAAATTTATCTGAAAATACTTAAACTAAAATTCAAATTATCTTTTATATAAAAAATTTATTTACTCAAATTTTCTTTCTAAAATTTGGTCACTCAAAAAGCACTGGTATTCAATGGATGAATTTACTAGTTATAAATGTTGAACTGCACTTATATCAATATAAACACACTCAGAACTTTATTTCTTTTCAAAATCATGAAAATTTTATGATTAAAAATGTAGATGAAAAGTGAAATATAAAACTACATTGTGAGATCTCGTTAAATGAATGAGATCGTTTTTACTATCCTTATTGAAATTGTATTTTTTATTAGATTTAGTAT
>JAQFXV010002066.1:0-11347 GCA_034694065.1 Camisia spinifer | reverse complement strand
ATCAATTCGGCAATCAGAGTATTAGAGTATTTAAACAGGTTTTTGACATTGTGAATTTTGACATCATGAATTTTGACATCTTGAATTTTGACGAAACAAAGTGTAGCCAACAATACTTGTCAGAAAACCGGACGTTTGGTAATCAAAATCACAAAATCTAATTGCTCACATTGCGAATAATGCATTCTAACTAAGCTGCGATCTATCATAAGTACTCTTTACAAATTAGAAAAGCTTACTCAGAAAAGTGCTTATTCTAGATATTAAAAGGAAATCAAACTTGAATTAATCTGAATAAAGTATGAATTGAAAAGATTTCTCCTTTTTATTCATGAACCATTATATTAAATTGACAAAATGTCAAATAATTATATCTATATAAATATGAAAACATTTGACTTTATAATTAATGAGTATATCTCTGCCACGCTTTATGTTCAAAGATGTGGTGTGGCTTTCGCTCAAATAATCCATAATAAAAGCTCATTTAATTGAAAATAAAATCATAAATCTTCTGAAAAATTGATTGTTCCACTAATTAATTTAAAAACATTTGAGTTATACTCACTTATACAGTAATTGACATATACTCTGAAACATATGAATCAACTGCTCATGAAACGGTATATAACAAAAATCACTGGACAGAGAAAAACGCTTTCAAAATTTTTCTACGCTTAAAACTTATAATTATTCAGCGGATTTAGATATGAGTTTAGTCCCTAAATCTAAATCCGCTGAAGTGTTAAGTGTAGAAAAACTTTCAAGGCGTTTTTTTCCATGCAGTGATTTTTGTTATATACCGTTTCATGAGCAGTTCATTCATATACAGGTACATAAAATAACATTCTCTCAATTCTCAGAATTTAATTTTACAGAAAAAATTCCATAATTCATTTGTAAGCTAAAGGATTGTATTTTATTGAAAATATTTTCAAATGAGATCATGAAACTTAATTTTTTTTATTCGTCGAAAATTATTCTTGAATAATAAGAATATGGTATTGATAATAATTTTGTTGTTATAATAGAATAAAGAATAGAATATGTAATAAAATGAATATATTATTTACCTGTGAAGTAAACAGAGGAAATTCAAGCAATCCTACTGTGGGAGCCGAATGGGAGCCGAACGGGAGCCGAATGAGAGCCGAATGGGAGTCGTTTAGAAGAATAGGTGAAAACATGTCACGAAATTGAGAACTAAAAGTGATTCACTTCAATTCCACAATTATTTTGGAAAAATAGTGTAAAAACTGTGATTTTGTATGTGAATCGGCAAACAATGAGTAATCGTTCCAAATAATTGATCGAAAAGAATCCACTTTACTTTTATTTTGTTTTGCGTTACGCTTTGCGGCAATACTGAACTTACCTTTTCTTTAGAACTGAATCTGCTCTACTCTCAGCTTCAGATGAGTTCAAGTGAGCTCTAAAGCAGAGAGAGAGAGAGAGAGAGAGAGAGAGAGAGAGAGAGAGAGAGAGAAGTGGTTGAGCATGAGTTCTATTTGATCATGAATTTGATTTTGTTCACGAATGAGTGATTCAATTATCTATTTATGCTTTTTTAAATAATTTAAACTAAATTAGTTTTTTACTCTATATTGAGTTGAAAAGAAATATTTGATATATTTCGAAAGACACATGAAAAATAAATTAACATTTTTAAATATGATATTTTTTCGTATACCTGTTCACTATTCGAGGAAAAACTCTTGAGATCATATATTCTCAGACTTTACAGTTATTTTATTCTCAGTTCAGATATGTTCTCAATTAAGTTTGGATACAAGTACTGGTATAGAAATCATCGCACGTTTCCATTCCTTGTATGATCGCATTAAACGAATGCGAGTCAACAATATTTTCATGAATTGCTCGCTTTAATAATCTGAATGCGTCTCAAACTTATCAGAGCTTCGCTCAGATTTTGACTTGCATTTCGATCAAATTTAATGCTTCAAAAACTAAAATAAATGTTATGCTACACAGAGTCAAATTCTCGAATCAAATAAGCATTACGAATATCAATAAATTGAATTCATTTATATCAAGTCTTACAACAAACTTAATTATCAAAAACATTAAACTCTAATAATTAAATGAATGTCTTCTTAACTAATAACCAATTCTACCAATCATTGGAAATTCTAAGCGTTGGAAAATTTAATAACAAAATAAAAGAATTTATTGGAATTCCATAAGCAGTAAATCAGTGCTAAATAAAGATATAAACTGACGATTGAATAGAAACGACTTGAATTGTATGAAAAGAACTTTTGAGAAAATCGATTTATTTGTACAGTCAGTCACTGAATAAGTTGTGATAATAAAAGCATAATTTTCAATGATATTTAACTGATAACTAAGTGAACGAATTGAATCTTTATTTATGGGTGAATTAGAAAAACAAATTTAAACATTAAAAGAGAGAACATAATTATTGATAATAAATTAATTAAAGAACGTAATCGAGTTCATAACGAATATAATTATTTTTAGAATCGTTGTAAACTCTGGGATAACCCGAAACTAATGTGTCCTGACCTCCAATGTATAGTGTATTGTATACTTTCCAATAGACATCTCTTACTTTGCGGGCCGGATGAAAGAGTCCCTTAAATAATATTAAACAGTTAATAATAACTTATTAAATGAAACCAAATTTAGAAAAAGTTCATCTTCAATAAGCGTTTTTATACATTTTTCATAAATGCTTTATCTGTATTGTTCAGCAATAAGTTCAGAAATAGAGTTTAATAGTGAGAACTTTTAATCTACAAAATGAGAGAAAAAACTATTTGTGATCAATAGTTGTCATATTTATATTTTTTGTTTACGTTTGATGAGGTCTTAAACTTTTTAATTGAGTTTTTAATTGAGAAAACATCGTATTTTGTTGATTAAAAGTTCAAACTATTAAACTCGTTATTTCTGAACTTATTGCTCAAAATAGAGATAAAACATTGATTAAAAGCAATGCTTATTGAAGATGAGCTTTTTGTAAATTTGGTTTAAAATATAATAAAAGATATAATAATACCTGAATGGTGTACTGCAACATCTTAATTGGTCCCAAAGAGACTTTAAGTCCTTCAATCGCACCCATAAAAGCTTGAACCAAATGAGGAGACGTTTCGAAAATATTAGGCCAGACGTAATTCAATAAGTGAGTCAATGCGTCCTCACATCCAAACCCATATACACCCAGTGACATGTGCTGTATTGCAGCGCAAGCCGTTTGACGATGAACTAAATCTCTGTTCAAATAATATAATTAATAATAAGTTCATTAATTATAAGTTAACAATAAATACCTGTCCATAAGAGCATCTTCAAGAAGAGGTGTTATCGCATAGATATAGTCTTTACCCATTTCTCCGATATATTCAAATAGAAAAGAAAGTGACTTAAGAACACCATTTTGAACATTTAGTTCTGGGACACGATATTCATTCATTAAAGCGGGCAAAACAGTGAACGGCGAACAGGTTTCGGCCACAATAGCGATCGCAACTGTAGTACAAACTCTGTTTTGACGTTCTTGAACCCTAAGATTGTTCAATAAAGTGGCCAAAACATCATGAGGTCCAATGGCTTTTGCGATATAACCGAATGTATTCACAGTCGCTCTTCTGATGGCTTTTTTATGTGCTTTCAAAAGTTCCAACAATTCGAAACAGATTCTCATCCATTCTCGTGCGGACACATATTCTGCGCCGCGATCTGCGATTCTTCCGACTAAATCAATACAGTTTTCCTGAACTTTCTCGTGTCTATTCTTGAGAATGGGTGTTAAACGAGGCAAAAGATCCTTAATAGGAGGCGTCATCTTATGCATACCGATCACATTGACTATGGCTTTCAAAGCTCCTAATATTGAGCCCAAAACTTCAGGGTATTCTTCACCTAAATATTCGTACAGAACAACACCTAAATGACCCATCAGTTTCTCCTCCTGACAGGTTTTCATTACGACTGCAATGCGTGAGATCAGATCCGCCGCCTGTTGTCTAACTTTAGCTGATTTATTGTTCAAACGCCACAAAATAGTTCCACAAATTTGAGGCAAATAAGGTTTGACACGTTTTGCGAGCGCATTAACAATAGTTCCGAAACCATTCAACATAACTAAGTCTTCAGTGGTCTGTTCCTGGAATGCATACAAAATGCCGTCAATGAGTTGTTCCTCAAGTCTGGAGTCGATCTGAGCGGCGCCTAAATTGGCCATAATTTTCTCGATGGTCTCCATAACCATTTTACGATACGCTTCGTTCTCATCCTTCAAATCATCCACAATTCTATGTATTATTTCTGCCGCTTCTACTTTGTTAGCGATCTCAACAGTCGTGTCAACCAATTGTCTGTAATTTCTTCTGTCTAAAGCCATTCTATGGTTCCAGAAATGACGGAAGAAATGCGGCAAAACTTCTTCTTTAATATATTGCGGTTCAACACCATCTGTACCACAACACTGTTTCACTACTTTCAATACAATTTTCTTCATTTCTTCGTCAGGCGATTGAAATTCTCGAATCAAAATAAGCATTACTTCTCTGGTATAATAGTTAGCATATTCGGCATCCATTAATGGTATTAAATATCCGATTGCTTTCAAGAAAGCGGCCAAACCTTTTCCGCGATGGGTTCGAATACCTTTCCATAAAGGCTTGAGTACAGAATCGAACGATTCAATACCATAAGGAGTGGCCGCTTCTGCCAATGCGGCCAAAGCTAAGGCTGTGATTGTTCTGACTTTTTGTTGTTCATCAACCAAACCGTGTTCTATGATTTCGACTAAACTTCTGAGATGTGGTAAAATAGCGCAACCCATCAATATAGCGATTTGTTGTACTATTTTAATGCCTGTATGTCTTGCTTGCCATGACTTTTTACTCTTACAGACGGCTTTCAAAAATGGTAGTAATGATGGTATACCCAAAGCAGAGGCAACCACAGCAAAAGCACGCGCTGTTGTGTTACGAACGTACTCATCAATATTATCGATATCGGGACGCATTGTTGAAATCATTGTCGCAAGACCTGCAGCTTTGGCTAAATTTGATATAATTTCTCGGCCCTCAACACGAGCGTAATAGTCTTCGTCTATAAGCAAAGGCTCGATAACTACCAGTATTTTATGAACATAAGGACGAACCAAATCATCCAATTTATATAATATACGGTCAATAACTTTGACCAATAAATGTCTTTCTTGATCCTCAAGAGTTGGAGACATTAGAAGAGGAAGTATTTGATTGAAAAGCGGTCCCGCACCGAACTCTCTCGCCTTATCAGTAATCTGTCTGAGGGCTGACTTTCTCATGGGTGGCGTTCCGTTCTTTATCTTCAAAAGCAATTTCATTATCTTTCTCTCTTTCTGCTCATCAGGACTTAACGAGTCTTCGTCAACATCAGTCAAAAGCTTATCAAAGTATTGAATATCTTCAGGTTTGAGAGGCGGAAGATTCTGACCCTTAGGCTCCATATCCATCATTTTTGTCGACTGTTCCTCTTTTTGCATGAAAAAACCGGCCGAAACGCCACCAATTCCTGACATGGGTGTAGGCGTTGTCGTCAACTTTCTGGCGGGAGTTCTTATAGGCATATATCCTGCCGGTGGAGGCAATACTTTATATCCGGGAGGAAATAGAGAGTCGAGTTCGTCGTCACTCATCGGTCGGTTTCGTTCATCGATTTCTTTTTCCCATCTGTAGGCTTGCATTTGTTCGGGAGTCATTGGGACTAAATGTCCGGGTGTTGGGGTCGCCATTGCCATAGCTTTTGGACCCATAGGTGTGGCACCACCTGGTGTTATGGGAGTCATTGATGGTGTCATAGAAGGCGTCGCCGGAGTCATTGAACCCCCGACTGCGGGCGTTTCATCCCATCGCGATCTACGCTTTGAAGCGCTCGGAGTTGGAGTGTCTTGAATAAGGTCTGCTCCTCTGTCAGCGCGAGGAGTCTCTGCCCAACCAGACCCGTGTCCGGGAGTGTCTCCGCGTTCTGTTTTCGGTGTTTCATCCCATCGATTGCGTCTAACACTAGATTTGTGTCCAGGAGTCTCATGACCAGGAGTTACGGGCGTTGCGGTCGGGTGTGAAGGCGTCGGTTCCCAAACTTCATTCCCTGGAGTTTTTGAGCCATCAGCTACTCGGCCAGGAGTTTGATCCCAAAGACCGGGTGCCGCAGGTGTGGCCGCCTCTGCGTAATCCCAACTCGACTTTTTCTTAGGCTGTGGTTCTTCACCAGTTCCCGATTGATCCCAACGGCGTCTCTTCGAGGGCTTCTCAGCATTTGATACAGCTTTCAATTCGCCTGATTTAGACTTTTCTTGAAGTTTTTTACGTAATTCAGCCTTTAATTAGAAGAAAAGTTCGTGAATAAAATTGTAATGAATTTAAAAATGAAAAATAGAACCTCTTCTTGAGTAACAGCTGCTTCTTTGATAATAGTTTGATAAGTTCTCGCTCTGGCGTCAGGTGTTTTGCCGCCTGTAAGTAAACAATAACAAAAAGGGAAAAACAAATGGTTAAACACTTGTATATGAAAACTGAAAAATAAAATATTAGCAAAACAAGTATGCGATCAATATTCTTGTTTATGCTTTTATTTTAGATCAAATAATTTAAAGCATCAATAAATGGAGCGAAACTTTGAACAAAGGTTTTAAATAAGAACTGAAAGATTATAACTAAAGCTCCAAATGTTGATAACTTTTATACGTACTTGTTTGAGTCCTCACATCTATAGACCACGACTGGGTCTAAGTCTGAATTAGAGCCTGAAAAATAGTCTCTTTTCATTAGTAACGGTTTGTACTTTATAGCATTCACACATTTCAAACCCTAATTATAAATAAACATTTTATACATTAAGCCCTAACACATACTGCAATTGTGGTTGACTTGAAGTTTATACGAGACGTGCACTCATTTGAGTACGTTTTTAGCATTTCTTTCTGGACTGAAGGAAAAGAAACTTCGATTAGCGATACTCTCAATAAATGGCTTCAATTCTAATGTTCGGGACTTTATAAAAGTTTTAATCAATTAATTGCGCATTTATTGCTCTTTTTTCTTTATTTAAATCAATATAAATCAAAACCACTCAACAAAATAAGACTTCAGTTATAATGAAGAGCCGGACAAAAGTACAAAACTTTGAGTCCAAAGTTCATGAATCGAATATATCTTTGATTTATAAGGATATCATTCAAGTGGAGTGTTTTGTCCGGTTCTGAATTATAATAACAGATCCAATCATTTCAAACACATTCTAACCATAACTTGTTTGTAAAAGATTTAAATTTGAATGAGAAAAACCTTACAATTCATACTTAAAATAGCGGTAAATAAATGATGAATAAATTGAATGACACATACCGTCAGCGAATAAATCAACTCTTTCTGGAGATAACTTTCTGGTCCTATATTTGCTCCGATACTCATCTTCTCGTTCGGCAATACGTGGTATTCGTCTGTCAGCCAATGGGTCAAAATCCTAATCAATTAGACAATTAAATGAAGAAATAATAAACCATTAAATAAAATAATAAACAATTAAATAAAATAATAAACAATAATCAATACCTTATCGATTATGTCTGAGAGGAAGGCTTGCGGACCAACAATTGACTTCTTGAACGAAAGCGAACCGTTTGTGTTCTCGTATTCGTCTTCCTATCAATACATTTAATATTTTAATACATTTAATATTTTAATACAACTCAAAATCAATTGTTTATGTCTTACATCATAATCGTTGTCATCGTTCGCAGCGATAGAAGTGTTATAATTAGCGTATTTATTATGAGAATCGCCGTAAATATCAGAATCCATATTAGCGTTCGATAAAGACATTCTTCCATCGCTTTCTTCATTTCCATTCTCTTGATTTAAACTCAATTTCTTTGACTGAATTTCACGTATTTGTGATTCTATTTCTGTTTTAACAAAAAAACTATTCAATTAATATCAAAACTAATATTTTAAATCAATTTTTATTTTAATCAAACCTTCATGAGTTCGCGCCGGTTGTGAAGACATTATTAATCAGTTTTATTATTAGTTTTAACTTTATTTTAATTTAAATTTTGCTCAACATTTCAATAGTTATTGTTTATCGCAATTGAAACGCATTCATAAAACGTCAATACAAGTAAAGACTGCAAAATGGAGTCAATTATTATTATAAAAAATAAATAAATAGTTCTTTTGCGCGACATCTCTTATTCATTAAAACACTTAAACTTTTTTAATCAATTTTTTATTCAAATTGAATGTCTTGAGTTTGGATTAAGTGAACATTTCATGATATAAATCATATTTTGTTCAGTAAATGTACTAAAAAATTAAAAATTATATGTTTTCTCTATTCTTCACTTAATATCAATCATCTCTTCACTTATAGTTCACTTTATACTCAATTCACAAAAGTTTTAATTAAGTTTAGTTTCATTTGAATTAATCCCTAATCATATGCATTGATTGAATTTTCATTTCCTAAAAATACTTTACATTTTATTGAATGAACAAAATTATTAATCAAAAGAGAATAAAAGCAGAAAAATGTATAATCAAACGAAAATTTAAGTCTGAATAATATGATGAACTAATTGTTTGAATGAATAATATCATTATATTTCAGAATTAATGATAAGAAAGATCTTTAATAACGTCTTTCGCGATCACTGTCATGATTTCTGCTGTGATTAATCAATGAATTGATGCCAGAATTCATGAGCGTCTCAGAAGCAGACTGTTTGTATTCAATGATAGCATCTGTGAGATCATTAATGATCTGTTTAGCGATTCTGATATCTTCTTCACCTTCCAATTTACAGGCCTTAATCATATGCATGGCTTGTTTAAGAACATCAGTCTGTCGGCCAGACTCTACATTGATTATATCTGATTCCTGATCGAGTTCTGTTTGGTCAGGAATAGTGGGTCTCTCGTGTCTCACTTCGTAATCTCCTCTGCCGTAAACCAGTTCAAGCTCTTTAGCTCTTCCGCCCGCCATCTTTATGAGTGCGATATTACGATTGGCTCGTCTTCCGTCTGGCAATAGATATGTCTTCGCCTGATTTGGGTATTTGTTCGCCTAATATCACAACAATTCAATTAATTGAGTGATTGAAATGATATCAATTCGTTGATTAAAAATTAAATAATCCTTTAACTGCTTTTTAGACCTTTAGAAGTTTATTCATAATTGAATAGATATCAAAAATGTGTTCAAGACTTCAACTTTATGTAATATAGAGTTCTTATTGAGTGAATTTTCTTTTATACTCATTGAGTGAAAATTATTTACAGCATATTTTGATATCTATTCAACTGATAGTACTTTAATTACTAATCAATTATGAATAAACTTCGAAAGGTCTAAAAATGAGTTAAGGATTTATTGAATTTTTAATCAACGAATAAAAAGAGGTGAACATTTCGAAGGAATTCATTGATATATAAAATGAATTACAATGAATCTGATGCGATGGTTATAACCCGTCACGTGTTCCATAACTGATGAACAAGAGTTAAACTGTTTGCAGAGTTGACAATGATATACACGCGGGGACTGATTCTCAGGATCTATGTATTCAATCATATATTCCAAGCCTTAACAAATAAAATAATGATTTATGAATTAATTTAATGAATATTTAAAACAAATCCATACCAACGATGGGTTGCTTTGTGAGAGACAGCTGTGCCTCAAGAGTCGACTTGTTATTCAAAACCAGATCAATCAAAAGCGCGTCTTTTCGCGGAACTGTTATAACAATTTTCATATTTTAAATTTCATTTTATGGACTAAAACGCTCTTTAATAATAATTATTTAAATTCGAATCATAAATAGATCTTAACCTCAGCTTAACATAAATGTTAACAAAAGAGCAGATTTTTAATCACTTAAAACAAAGGCATTCGTTCAGAAGGGAATTGATTTGAAATACAATGAATACAAACCTATATTCCCATTAATAATGAGCTGAAAAGATAGAAAACACTATTAATGATAATTAATTTGAATATAAAGTAAACAAATCATTACAGGCATGTCTTCTCTGCGTCTTTTTCTTCTGGGCGGCGGAGGAAAGAATTGTTGACCATTTGAGTCAATTACTGGGTCTTAAAATAAAATGATAAATAGATTGACATAAAATGCGGTCCAAAATACAGACCATTAGCCCTCTGTTCTAACATGTCCTGTACTTTAGAACCCATTCTTTCAAATGTGAAATCTTCTAATTTGAGTGAACTATCGATGCGATCGAATTCAGACCTTAAATCATCCAATGATGAAGTTTTATCTGATAGACGAGGAATGCGTGCCATCGGAGGTGATCGACGACCATATGATTGTTGAGGTGTTTGTGGTGGAGATCTATCCCTCGCATACATTCCTGATTCAGAATGATTTGGAGGCGAATCACGAAATCGATTCCCGTAATAAGTCGACGAAAAATCACGATTTGATGCCATTCTATATTAATTTTTACTATTTTTAATTCTGTTCAATGTTTAATCAATTTATTTATTATTAAATTAATAATAAATTGCATTTCGATAACACTAAACAGTGATGAACTTGAGATGAAAATAAGGTTTTTCTCAATAATTTACTATTAAAGACTCGTTTGAACACAAATACAAAGTTAATGACTTGTGTATAAAATAGTTGTAAATCAATTGAGCTTTTGTTATACGTTATAACTCTAGAGTAATAACCATTAAGTTTTTAAAATTTAATTCTTTTAATGTTAATTAATGACTAACCTTTCAAGTAAACAATTTAAATTTGATAATTTGAAAGTTATTAATTGCTTTAAACAGATTCAGTGAATTTTATTTAAAAATGTGTAAATCAGTGAATCTTTTCAATAGTCTAATAACACAATAAGTAATAACTGGTTAAAATTTTACCAAAACTGTATTTCATTAAAAACTGATGTCATTTCATTCCTAATACTCAACGCTATCGACCTGTTATTTTAGTACTTTTATAAATTTGAAACAGGATTTATTTCTCGTATTACTAGTATTGAAAAGATAGAAATATATTTAAGTTGTTGGCCGACTATTAATAACAAATGAGTCTCATAGTAATGTGATCTGAGTCTTAGCGGGAAATTCTAAGAAAGCTTTCGATAAACTTGTTATAAAGTTTAAAGCTTCTAATTTAGGGCACGTGTACAAAGTACGTACGCGGTTTCAGGCTAATTTTAGATCCCACTCCCCCCTGAGATCCAGCTGAGTCTTGGACGCTCATGTACGCTTTCATATATCCCCCTAAGATGTACGTACGCATTGACTTTACAACCCCCCCTCTGCATAAAAT